>APFE030659260.1:33519-45010 GCA_000404065.3 Pinus taeda
CCCCAGAATCTACCCACTCATTTGTAAAACGTGTCAAAGCTCTTTGAACCTTAGCTTTTTCTCTTTCTAATAACACTGTTCTAGCTTTCTAGTAGTTGGGGGCCTTGTATCCTTTTGGGGCTTCATTGATGGCTTTTACCATTTCATGCCAATAGGGAGAGCAAAGCACATTGAATGGTACACCGCAAGCACAAAGAAAACGGACTATCTTTCCATCCACATCATCCCTCTCAGCAACATTAAGAAAATCCCCTATTGTTCTTCTACCTCCAGAGCTTGCAGAAGTACCATGAGGAGAGGAGCAGCTACCAAATTTAGAGGTTGCACTTGATTCAAAATGAGTTTTTTGTTTCTTGTTTTTTTGTTGTGCAATCTCCTCTATTTGGATTTTGGATGTATTTTCTTCTTTCTTCAGTTGAAATGTTTGGGCAAATTTGTACCCCCACAAGACCCTTTTTTTCATCACTGTCCAGCACCCCACAAAGATGCCTCCTCACACGGGTATATGAACCACAATATGGTTTTCCTCCATGACAACCATGAGGGCACACAAATTTGTAAGTTCCACCACCCTTTCCCCATCAAGTTTGGTCACATAGTTCCACAAGGATGTTGATGTAGCTTTCCCATCTTGTGTTTCAGTGTCCCCTTCAGGTTCATCCCCTTCCTCTTCAAACCCTTCCTCCTCATCATACATTGGGTCACTCATATTAGGACCACTGTCCTCTTCTATTTCTTCCCTTCTATTCCTATTCCCCTTTGCCATCATTAAAACCAAGAGTGGAATGATACATAGAAGCCAAAAGAACACCATCTTGGAATATGGATAGAGGCGGTGGACAACCTGTAAGTAAAGGAGCAAGTAGAAAAAATGGGAAAGAGTAGGACAGGGAGGAGAAAAATACAAAAAATTGTCAAAAAAATAAGGGAGTTTGGGGTTTGAACTTACCTCTTTAGCTCTTGTAGATGAAGTCCTCCAAGCTCTTGCTCCAAGCTCCTCCTCCTTCTTCACTCCTCCAAGCTCTCCTCTCTTCTCCTCTTTTTTCCTCTCTTCTCTTCTCCTCTCCTCTCTTCTCTTCTCCAACTCTCATAAACTCAAAGTGAGAAAATGAGGAATGAATGGGGGCTTTATTCTTTTCATTCCTCACCTTAACCTCACTCTAACCTCACCCTAACCCACCCCCTTTACGCTAAGTTAACATAAATAAAAAAAAACAATTTAAAAAAAACAAATGAACTTTTACCCACCGCGCGGCCGCTTCCGGAAGCGTACGGGAAGCGTACGCTTCCTCCTCCGAAGCGCCACGCTTCTGAGGCCCGAAGCGTGCTTCGAAGGCCTGGAAGCAACACTTCCGTACTGCACCTCCAAATTTCCAGGAAGCGGTAAAAAAAGCCGAAGCGGCGCTTCCGTACGGGACGCGCTTCGGGGCTTGGAACCGTGGGGGGGGGCGCTTCGTGCAACATTGTTCATGACACCAACTCAAGATAGAGCATTCAGGTGTGGAGAGAAACAAACGCATTTTCAGGGACAAGACAGCTTCAGCAGATCTTCACCCCATACACCCACGTATGCAGAGACATTTCATGGTTATTGTTACACATGTTCTAACTATGGACATAGAGCTCGAGATTGAAGGAGACATAGCAGGAGCATTGACAAAGGGTTTTATCAAAGACCTTGGAGCAGATTTTTTGGAAGACGAGACAGAATCCTAGACACCTATAATAGCAGGAACTACAACTTTTTTACTCCATTATTGAGATCAAATGCAGAGTGTTATTTGTGCCATAATCTTGGCCATTTTGCACGAGATTGCAAAAGTGGATTGAAGCAGATCCTGCAGATGCAGGAAGGAAGGGATGTTGAATGTTATCTATGTCACAACAATGGCCATTTTGCACGAGATTGTAGATGCGGTTTGACGTGGACCCCACAGAATGAGGAAGGTAGGTCATTCACTAGGCAGGGAGACGGGACCACCAAGGTCTAGCAGAGAAATCAGGTATTCCCATGATCTCTCACATGATTGGTAGACACACAGAGATAGTGGGAATTTGTAGAAGCATATTGTTCAAAGGGAACATTAGCGCAAAATTTGATGCAGCAGGGAAGCATTTTGACGGGGGTAGTTTATGCAAAGGTATGTAGCACAAGTCTACAATCGAAAGACAGTTAACATGGATAGAATAGAAAGACAGATATGTCAAACGCATAACAGGTTCAGGGGGAGAAGAACAATTAAAACATTACAAGTCCACAGGATCAAGCATATTATCAAGGCGAGCTTGCAGAGATGATGCAGAGAGCATGTTGTCATGAGGAGCCATATCATTTGATGTGTCAGTCACCCTTTGCCATTGATGTCAAAGGGGCAGAGAAACTTGGAGGATTCTAGGGAGAGAGAGAGATGCAGGATGCCACGTACCTTGTATGCTTGGTGTGTTGACATCAATGACAAAGGGGGAGATTGTTGAATAGGTTGTCATTGATGTCAAAGTTGGAGTAGTTGCAGGATGTTTGAGTAGGTGTGCAGCAAGTCATTGATGTCAAAGCAAGAGCAAGTGCATGTATCACGTAAATGAGAGGTTGCAATAACAAAACCCCTGCCCTAGGGTTTGAGTTCCTTGTATGATGAAGATCGCCATTAGATTCTACTCGCCAACCTAGTTCCAATGGTATGTGGAGCGCTTCGTAGGCCCTCATGGCTAGTGAGATATGGATGGTCAAAGTCAAAGCTCCAATTTTTGGTTCAAAACGCCATAAGGTTGTTGAGGTAGCATTAAATTATTAAAGATGTGGCAATGATATTGCATTGGTTAATAATGTGGCTTCATGGAAGGCGTCAAAACCCCAGCAGCGAGCAACAGATGATGTGGTGCCTTAACCTACGACACGTATCATAAGAAGGAGCTTTTATTAAAAATATATATTTAAGATTTTAAGGAGGTCAAGATTTAAAAAAAAGGGCGGAAATTACCTTGGTTCAAAAATTAAAAGGATGGGAAATTAGTATGGTACATAACATAAGGCGAGAAGCTTTATTAAAAGGATGATATTATGGAATGAGTTATTATTATTATTAGAAAAAAGGTACAGTTGGTAAAGGACCAGGAGGATATGTGGGCGGCTCTTCAACAGGAGTTAAGGAGGGACCTAGTGAAGGTCAACCTCAGTGGCAGCAGTGGGAGTGGCACAAAGACGAAGGAGGAGGAGGAGAACGCAGCTCTAACATCAAAGGGATAGCAGAAGTTGATGCGAAAGGACATTTCAAAGGTGAAATGTTTCAGTTGTGGCGAGATGGGCCACTATGCATCCCAGTGTCCTTTGAAGAAAAAGGATAAGGATGAGAAACATGATCCTAAGGCTGCTTCAACAAATATTGACGAGAATGAGTTTGCCATCAATGCCCACACATCTCCAGGCGGGAGATGGGGCGATATTGAGTTGTAGTCGGGAAGACTACATATGGGCGGGATCCTTGAGAAGTCCACCTCTTGGATCAATTCCTTGCTACGGGACCCCAAGATTCAGCAATAGTGAGATGGACTTAGTGTCAGATGATGCACTGGATTGTTTGGAGGACAGATGCAGTAGCCGGAGACCAGAGACTGGTCAGCGCAGAGCAAGGTTGGCAGCAGTGCAGTTGGCACAGTGCAGAAGTCAGCAGCAGCACAGAAGATTCAGAAGGTCAGAATGTTAGGGTCCAACCCTAACCCCCTTATTTATGTAATAGAGTCGAGTCATAGTTATAGTTAGTTAAAGAGTCAATAAAGCCCATATTAATAATTGTAAGTGGTTGACTCGCATTTAAAGAAGGGACCACAGTTAGTTGCAAATGGGCCATGGTATTGGATAGATGGTATTAATAAGAACCATGGTACTGACCCATGGTATTGCATTTATGAATCCTATATAAAGGATAGAGACTCCCTGTGAGGATGTCGTGTCTTATTTTTTAATTGAACCCATCTCTATTGGAGGTTGCCCCCTCGAAGAGGCAAGTGAACATTGCTTTCCTTTCTGAATAATAAAATACATGTTGTTATTTCTTATTGTTTTGTGTTCTAGGTATATTTCTTCGCATATTTGGTATTATGGTATCTTCTCACAAGTCAAGAGCATAACAAAATCCCAATATGTTGATATGTCGATATGACAACTCAACATGACACATCTTTCTTCAACATCTAATCACCACTTGACACATGGTAGATGTTAATGTTTCCCTTTCCAAATGGTATTGACATGTGCCACATGTCTAAAATATTTGCCTAGCTAGCATGCAAAAAACACCAAATCTGGGTGACATGTGTCCTCCACCTAGCACTTCCAAGTCAATTCTTTTTAACCTCACCGTGACATCACCCTTCAAAAGTCTTGGTGCCCTAATAGTCTCGTGCTATCAAGTAACACACTCAGTTAACAAAATTATGGTTGTAAGGTGATGGTCCTTCAACCAAAACACACCATATTGATGTTTCCTCGAAATGACATTTCTTTCATTTTCCTAAGGTTTCAATAATCTGGTAAGCCTCCTTCTAACTTGATGTAGGTCACAAGCCTTGTGTCAGCCATGTGAATGGGGTCTAAGGTCGAGGCCTCCAAACCCCAAATTCTTATAGAATGACGTGAAAAGTACTTTGTCCCCAAATTTCTCTTTGGCTAAAACACAAGAACCAAACCTCGAATATCCTCTCTCCCAGACTAGGGACCTCACAAATGATTATTAGCCCAAATTAGTGTACATTTTGGTTGTTTTAAACCTTCATCTGGCCTCCAAAATATCCATAGTTCTTTAGTGTATTTTTTTATTGCTATCCATCATTTTTTTATAGAATACTCTTTCCATCGAGCGCTCCACCTTTGAAATCAAGGCTTCTATTCATTTATCTGACATCCACATCATTCATATGATCCTCTAATTAATTTAGGTGGCCTAGAGCTTCTCTAGTCTATCTAATGACAAAACATGGGCACTAAGCACGACTATGAATAGAAGTCCTTTAGTCCCATGCTTGATATGCGACTTACTTTTTGTCCATATCATGAAAGGTATAACATAAAAGTACATTAAATATTTATTATGGTGAATATGAGTTTTATACAACTATTTTAGCCAAATTTTCTACTTCACATCATAAATAGACAACATATAGACCATATTTACCATTAAGTAGACACACAAAAACAAAATACATTTCAAAATTGATAATTTCTTTCTGATTAACATGGTTTACATTGCAAAGATGAAGTGCACACGGGTTCTTATTTGATCAAGATCCTATGCTACGTACAATTTATTAAGGGTAGGCCACATTCCACCCCACCATAGGCTCAACTTTACTGCATTATTTCTTGTAGATGACCACCCCGAAGCCATACCAAGAAATAATGAGGGAATTTCTACTCAATATTATAGGTTAGAGCCATCAAGGTCGTTCTCCTTCATCAAGCTAACTCATCAATTCCTTTAATATCACACCATGCCCAAAGTTATTCCAATTTGTTATGGGTGGTTTCTCAACTGCTCTACAGAGTAAGCACCCCAAGGGAAACATCTACCAAGCTACTAGTGGTGTAAGGATGAAGGCCACTCTCCTTAATCCACTCATAGGTCAATATGGAGTCTTTTAGCCTGTAGATCCAGGTCATATTCTCATTCCCAACGTGGTCACAATATAGCCTACATAGTACAACGAGATCCCTTCACTCATCCAAGAGATTCTTTGTGCCTCTTTTGGGTGATCAAGTACATGGATTTCAACATATTTCTCAAAAAATAACCATTCAAGGCCCACACAACACAAAAGGATCCCTTCTCTTAGTTGAGATTCCCTTTGTGCTTTCTTTTGGCATCTTCGTGCATGCACAAACAATTCTTCACAACCATTTGGTCCTCTAGCTCAAGCTAAGACTCACCCCTAGATCCCGCTCTCCAAAATTAGATGAATAAAATTATGCGTAGGGTTCCCTTCTCATTCTCATAAGAGCTCCCGCGAGTGTTGGTCTCTTGTTTTTCTACACCTTGTCTAGTGAGCTACACTTTGATTCTCTCTCTTTCTCTTGCTCTTGCACACCCACTTGTGCTTTTTCTCTGTATTTTCCTTATCTTTCATGGGTAAAATCCCTTGGGTTTCTTCCCTTGATTGGATTACATGTCAAGCCTTCCCATACTTTGAGAAATTATGGTACCATTGTCCCATTCTTCTCATAATTGTTGGTAGTTATTGTTGCACCTTCAAATTAGACATTTTCTTGGGGAAAGGTTTACAATATATATCCTTGTGAATATTTGGCTTAACTAATAATCCATTGGAAACTATAAATCCTCCAAATCCATTCTATTGGTTTCCCTCCTTCTCATGACCTCTCTTGGTTTGTATCATATCAAGGCTTCACCACTTCATCAGTTGGTATTTAAATTATAATTACAATTATTCTAGGTCTTTTTCCCTACATTTACATGCCCATACATGGATCAATACCATAATTAATTGCAATTACAATGTGAATGGGGATTAAGTGTCGGGGATATTACAAATAAACACCTGCTTAGAGGGTTTGCGGGCAACACCCTACAAAAAATTGGGCAGCTTTTGTGTTTGTTTTTGGTGGTTTTTGGCACACAAATTTCACCTTTTTGTGGCACATGGTGGGTTTTCCCATGGTTTTATAGTTTCAGTTAAATAACTGTGGTTATATTCTAATCCATGTAAATGGATTAGTGGTTCATGGATGCCACAAGGTACAAACACATTGTAAAGGAGAAGATATTGAAAACTCTTTCTTGTTTTATCGATTTTGGGTTTCCATGGTAAAATAATTATGTTAATTTATGTATTTACTATTTCATCTTTTTTTTTTGTTTTATTAGAATATAGTTGCAACAATTAATTGTATAGCTTAAAACCCATGTTTGGTATCATAGCAATTTTGGCCTCAAGGGGATGATTTTGTGGTTAAGGGGTTTTGCTTGGACTTGTGGTATACCATACTACAATGGGAGATTTGAGGAATCAATTCTTGTGGTGAAAGGAAATGGTGAGTAATTCAAAGATAGAGATTAATAAATTCAATGTTCAAATTTTTGAGCTAGGGAAAAAGAAAAATGGATTGTTGTGGATCTAGGTATTGCACCAATAGTGATGTCAACAAAGGACTAGACCAAATTGGATCAAAAATCAAAGAAAACAATATAATTATGTCTCTCAGATTTAATAATTACTAAATTTTCATGTGGAATTATCCCTCTTGTGGACAAGAGTGATTTCCCTAGACTTCAAAGAACCCTAGTAACAAATAAACAGGAACTGCTACCTTTCTCTAGACTCTGATTGACTGAAAGCAAATACAATGATAGATGCATCTTATCGATTAAATGAAATGATTGATGAAGTCCCCTTCAAAGATTCCAATCATTATCTCCTTGATGCTTTAGAGATCCTCTCATCGCTCCCCACAACTTCTCCATAATGACCTGAAAGAGATATGCATAGACAAAGACAAACAAGAGATCAAATCATCCAACATATAACCAAATAGATAAATGGACTAAGTAATCAATTATATATCATAAACTAATCAACATGAAATCAAAATCTATGTAGGTGATCAAGGAATCCTACAAATTAGATCAATAAAGATGTAATCGATAAAGAAAAATTTATTTTATATTAATAAATTGGAGAGAATCCTTACAACCATATAACCTTTATGGTGCAAGTCCCTTATACAATTTCTAATCATTTCCCTTGCAATAAAAACCTTCCAACCTAATCTCAACAGCATAAACCTACTTACAATAGTCCTCTCCCAATCCTCAGACCTATGGTAGCTTTATAGGCCAAGAATGGGAAGTTTTGATCCATTCTCCAAGGAATGAGATCCACTAATAGTGGGATAGGGGTTCCACAGAGGAAGGGGAGTTTCTCCATGATGGGAGGGATCATGGTTGAATAGGAACCCATTCGAAGCTTGTTGGTTGGGCTAGATGCTACCAACAATTCTTCTAGACTTTACTTTTTATTTTTACATTCGTTGAGTCATGTTCACAGGTCATTGTGTAAGACAATCGTACTTATGCGCAACGTTTAATGGTCTTCTCTGCATATGCGCAAAAATTCTAGGGAACTGCGTAGGTAGCCAAAACAAGGTTTTTGTACCATGAGATCTAGGAATTACAATTTCTTTGGGATGATTTAGATTCTAACTTTGCAATGGAATGCTCTTGGGACACATTTGTCAATAGCGAAAGATCCAAACCGATGGTCATTTTCCTAATGCAACAAAATGATGTGTAACAGATTGCCCCTAAAGTGCAAAGTCATAAGAGATATATGATGACTGAAGTTCTTTATCATGCCAAGGTTTGGGTTAGAGACTACAGTCGGAGACTCGAAACAATAAATCAAATGTTACAATGCAATATGTAGTATCATCGTTGAGGTAGGCATTCCCATACTCAAAACATAAATGTCTCAAAGAACAGTACGTAAATACATCTAAAGATCCATGTCAAAAGACGACATAGTATGGACATAGCCATAAATGGATCTATGTTTACAATCATGAATATTTAATAACTCCATGCAACCTGGATGGATGAAACTAGATCCCAGGACTTGATCTCCATCTCTCGATCCATAGTACGAATCTAGCCATGTGAGTGAATGTCTTGAAGTTGAACATAGTAGAAACCACTTGATTACCAATCAATGATGCGAATCATTAACAAGCGTGAGAGAAACCACCAATAATGACAATGGCTCTCAAGGTACATACATTACAACCTATGAAGTGTGAATCAATGTGCTGATGTCAAACACTCATAGAGTCATTCGTTCGAAGGTCAATGAGGAGAACCTATTGTCAAAGGTGAGAAACCTGCCATTAAGGCATGCAGGCCCCAAGGTATTGAAGGTTTCTAGATCAACTTCCTAGATAGAGAGTTGAATTCGATAGGAAGTGATTCGCCGTAGGAGATATTATGACACAAAACCCATGTCAAGCTTTGAAGAATAACAATTTAGAGTAATTCAGGATTGACTCAGGGATGATCGATGCAACTGAAGGCAAAGACTGGCAAAGTAATTTGACTAAGGTTAAACTTCTCTTGAACATATCAGAGATACAACATGATGAATTGGAAGCATTTGAATCAAAAATAAAACCCAAACCAACTGAATACTTTCAATGAGGTATGGTGAAATGAGAGGAAAATAATTTTCCCAACCTGGACACAAAAGTGACAAAGTGTCATGTTTAAGAGCGACATACTTCTTTTTATAAAACAAAAACAAAGATTCTTTCTCACCTTCCCCCCACCATTACTGGAAAGTACATCTTTATTTTTTAACAAGCTTGAGGAGGATAACATATGCTTGTCCTGTAAGCTCATCCTTCGGATGACTTCTTCAAAGTATTTTTAACAAACCCTAGGAAGGAGCGGTTCAGTCTCGTCATGCTTAACAAGTCCTACACTATTTAGATTTTATGATTCCAGTAAAGGGGTAACTCAATGTCGTTTTCATATTTAAAGGGTTTGAAAAGACATGAAAATAAAACTCGTTCAACTCTTTCACCGTAATAATTTTAACGAGCCCAGAGAAAGTAAAACTCGATGTTTTTTAGTTCAGTGAGTCAGGAGAAAAACATAAGCAAACTCCACAATGCCATTTTTTATAAATTGAGTCCCTCAAGCCCAAAAAGGGTAAAATAATGCAAGAGAAAACTCTATTGACCATGATTGGTCAATAGATACCTTTTTTGCAAATAGTTTGGTTCAATCCATAAAAAGGGTAAACTTATATTGAATATATGGTTGTTCATTTGATCAAATTTTGTAGGCACCGACCTATAGGAGGCGAGGTACTCTTCTGATATTCCAGAGAGAGGAGGGTTTCGATGAAGAAACCCTTTGCAGGTTTCGAGGGTGGTACTCGAGCTCCAAAAGATAAAACATAACAGTTCTTGGCTTGGGTGCTCTCAGCTAGGTGGACATGCTCTGCAGGGTTTACTTTTATAGCTTATGGTGATGCAGAATGTTGGTTTTTGGTTGAAGCGCGAAGGTTAAAAACTTGCTGCCTTATACTCCCTACCATAGAAGTTTGACTACATTTTCCTTTGCTAACCAAAAGGTGTGGACAACTGTGGTCACGAGCAACTTGCTAGACGGTTACGAGATTGTGGGTCAGTATGGCAGACTCATTAAAATAAAACCCTTGTTGTTTGTCAAAACTGCAACCATTTGCAAGAAGTTTGTGGCAGGTTACAAGGGAGGTTTTGTCAAGGCCCCCATGGTCTCGGGAGAGTGTAGCCCTCACAAGAAGACACGCTAGTAAAGACAGTTGAGGGTTAATATGGAACAGAGACATCTTCACTGCCTCCTTGCTTTTGGTCAACAATGGTCTATCCTCTACCTGGTTTCTAGGAATGGTGCATTGCTTCCTTGGGCAGCTGGCTCCTGGATGGACGAACAACTACTAGACTATACTTCTAACTCCCTAGCTGCTAAGGATATTTGGGTCAATTTCACCTGACTGGTTCCAACTTTGACTGAGCCGGTGACAGCCAGTTTACCGGTCACAGGGGTTGAGGCATTTATTTCGCAAATGGAAGACATGGAGGTTACACCATAGACCCTAGATTCGATTTCGCTCCCGGTAGTTTCAGAAGGAATTTTTACTACGGAAGAGGGCCCTGAGTCACCTTTCCTTCCCATCCCTTCTCCTTTGGAACTAAACACATGGTCGCATGCTTTTCTAGCAGGGACAAATGCCCAAGGAGGTGCGGGCTCTTCAGGAGAAGGACCGAGTGGACTTCAACATTCAACACAAGGATTGTTGCCTGAACAATTAGGCATCCTCAGGACTACCACATCCTATATGGCCTTCCAACCTATCGGCTCAGCCCTCCTTCAAGCTGCTTCATAGGCATTCTTGGGCAAGATCAAACATCGGAGGAAAACTGTTCTGTTGACTCCGAAGACATTGACATAGCAGAAGGCGAGCAGGCTGCCAAGACGCTGCCAAAGTGACCAAAAAAATCAAGGAATTCGAAAATCAGAGAAAGGGACAGGCGTTTAATCTTCGGAGAAGGAATCGCTTGTTGAAAATAATACTGAGAGGGGGGGTGAATCAGTATTATCTAGTCCTTTTAATAATTCTTCCTTATTTATACTTTGAATTATTTTTGCATATCAGTACCATAAAACAATGAGCATGAACAAGAAAAACAGACAGTCACATCAAAGAACACCAGATATAAGGTGGAAACCCAATGTGGGTGAAAACCACCTGCTGCAATATGTCCCTATCTTCTTTCAAATTAGAAACTCCTTTTACAATGGTCTTGTATTGGTGCAGTCCTTACCAGTACGCAGGCTGCAACCTGCAGAGAGCTACAACTCTCTCTCGTTTTCCAGTCTCTCCTGGAAGGGAGCTACAACCCCCTACTTCTTTTCTTACAAGGACCACTTTTTCATAAATTTTC
>APFE030659260.1:54060-88018 GCA_000404065.3 Pinus taeda
TTTTCTCCACATGAAATAATTTTTTTTTTTTTTTTTGTTAAATCTCATCATATTGAGAGCCATGCCATGGGTGTTGCCATCAAGTACAATATCAGTAACATATAACCATACCAGAAACATAATGCCAACATCGCTATGGCACAAGTGGCTTTCACATTGAGCACTGTGTTAGTTGGAAGGGTAAGAGGCAGAAACTACACTTCGATGTGCCAATGAAAGTGTACAATAGAAATTTGGGGAAACCTCCTCATTTAGCTTCCAAGTATTCTCTCCCTTTCCCGAGGCTAGTTTGCTCTGATTTTTGCCCATCCGGATCAGGTAGACTGGGTTCTCACTCGGTATTGGCACATTGAGATGACCCCAGTTTTATTGAAAAGATGGTCGCCAATGTTTGATCCAGAAAAGGAGAACCATGGAGTGGGGCCAATTTGGGTTCGTTTTCCTGCTCTCCCATTATAGTTTTGGGGGGAAGAGATCTTCAAGGTAACAGGTGATGATTTGGGTGTCTATCTGGATCATGATAGAACCTATCAAGACATAGGTTGTCTAGTGATGGATCGTATACTAGTGCACCTAGATACCGGAGAAGGATTGGTTGAGAGCTACTTGTTACAGATGGGTTACATTACTCGAAGGAAAATTTTGGATTATGAAGGCATTCCTTTTTGTTGCCAGAAATTTCATGATGTGGGGCATCTCTATAAAGACTGTCCAAGAGTTTCAAGGCAGAATCAGATCCCAGCCAAAGCGTTGATCACAACCTCCACTCAAACTTTGGATTCAGACTTCTCTTCTCCAGTGGACATCCAAGAGATTACTCTGCCCTCTAATCAGACCTCGTAGCAGGCCGCTTCTCATCAGTCTGCAAGGGCATCAGAACGTCCCCCTGAAAAATCTCGAACCTGGGATACGGCTCTTACGGGTACCCCCTTCTCCTCTATTCCTCATTTTTCTCATACAGTAGAAGGTTCTGTTAATTTAAATTCTTCTATGAGCTGTGTTATTTCTCAAGCTGAGGTTAATAAGTTGTGCTCCTCGGTTTGTCCGATTCCCTCTGCCCCTCCTGCCCTGTCTTCCCCCATTCTTCACCCCTCTGTGGATAGGATCACCTGCTCGCTTGATGAACGCTCACTTCCAAGTGGGACGCACCGATACTTCCTCAGGTCCCTTCCCGCTACACCCTCATCAGCCCTTGGCCTGGACATAGACCCTCCCCCTACCATTACCCCCAAACCTCCTCGCGACCACCAATCAAAAATTTCCAAGGCAATCAAAAGGGCTAGTGCTGAAGTAGCTTCCGGGGTCCAATCCCCAATTGACTGGGTTCTTAGAGCAAAGAGAAACCCTCTCACCTCCCCGCCATGATTTGTCTCTCTTCCAATTGAAGGGTTCTAGCCAACCCAAGAGACTCAGCCTGTCTAAAAAACTGGATGCTATTTTCCTTCAAGAAACTTTGGGGGAAGGTCATCATATCAACAAGCTCCTTTTAAGTTTTCTCCTAGATTGGGATTTTCACTTTCTGGATGTGAAGGGCCGCTCTGGTGGCTGTGCATTGGGTTTTAATAAATGATCTACAAAAATCCTCAATGTTTGGGGAGGAGAAGGTCTACTTGGGGATGATATCTTATCGTTGGAGCTCAACAAACCTTTTAGGATTATCAATATCTATGGCCCTTATCAGAATAGAGAAGTCTTCTGGAATAGGTTTATGGAGGCTGATTTTATGAATCAAGAAAATATAATCATTGGTGGAGATATAAATTTCTCTCTTGGATCAGCGGAATCTTGGGGTTCCAAGGGTCAAAGTGATCATCTCACGGTTTTTTTCAAAAACTTATTGGATGCCCATGATTGTTTAAATATTGACCGTGTTAAGCTTAAGCCAACTTGGAGAAATCACATACCGGGGGCAGATTTCCTTGCTAGAAGGTTGGAACAATTCTTGATCAAAGCCCCTCTCATGGAAATTTTAAATTTGTTTCGTCAATGGGTGGGGAGCAGTCGAATCTATGATCACTCTCCCATATTTTTGGAGCTCAAGGGTAATTTTTCTAAACCCCCTTCGCCTTTCAAATTCAACTCCTCTTGGCTGCTGGAGCCAAGTCTCCAGAATTTGGTCTCGGCTTCTTGGATCCATTGCTCTCAGGATGAGATCTCCTCTCCTGGGGAGGTTTTTGTGAAGAATTTAGCAGCTTTAAAAGTCAAATCAATAACCTGGGCTGGAGAAAAAAAGAAAGAAAAGAAGATGAAGAACTACAAAGGATTGAAATGGCTCTCTTAGCTTTCGAAGAATCAGTCCCTAATGGTTCGAACTTGGCTGAACAAAAGCTGTAGTTGGTTCAGCTGGAAACTGAAAGAATTAAACTTCTTCGCTCAAAAGAAGAAACCTGGAGACTCAAGAGCAGAGAAATCTGGCTCAAAGCAGGTGATGAAAACTCAAAATTTTTTCAACAATATGCAAGGGGCCGGAAAGCCATTAACACAATCTAGGAATTACAAGATACTGAAGGAAGGAAAGTGGGTAATTTGGAGCAATTGGCTGACATGGGGATTATACACTTCTCTGATATTTACAAAGCACCCATTGGAATAACTCTTCCAAGCATCATTCGCACTGCCGAAGCTCTGCCCAGATTTATTGAACCGGATGAAATTGAAGGCCTAAACTCCTAGGTTACTAGAGAAGAGCTTGAAGTAGTGTTGAAGTGCTTTAAAAAGGATAGGAGCTCGGGACTTGATGGGTGGTGGGTTGAATTCTACAACTCCTTTTTTGAATTAATTGGAGATAATCTCCTCCAGACCATTGAAGAAAGACGAAAAACTGGCAGAATATTGGAGGCTTTCAATTCGACCTTCCTGGCCCTTATCCCTAAATTTGAAAACCCTTCCTCTTTTGAAAATTACAGACCCATTTCCCTCTACAATAGCATTTACAAAATCATTTCCAAAACAATGGCTCTTCGCATTAAGCCCTTCCTCTCCCGAATGATATCCAAGGAACAATTTGCCTTTCTTAGCCATTGCTAGATCCATGAAGCAATTGGTACTGCTCAGGAAGATCTTCAATCAATTAAAAAGCTCCAAAAAAATTAGTCATACTAAAAATTGATCTCTCCAAAGATTTTGATTGTACCTGTTGGTCCTATCTCAGGGTTACTCTCACTCGTATTGGCTTTCCCTTTGCTTTCATCAATTGGATCATGGGCTGTCTTACATTTGTCTCCTACAATATACTCATCAATGGAGTGGCCTCGGGGTTCTTTCATGTGGAACGAGGTCTTAGGCAGGGATTCCCTCTCTCCCCACTGCTCTTACTCCTCATTATGGAAGGTTTTAGTAGACTGATTAAAAAAGGCAGAGAGGAAGGTTCCTTGGTTGGTGTAAGGATCTCTGATATGTCCTCTATAAACCATATCTTATTTGTAGATGATGTTCTGATTTTTTTAAATGGATATTTTCAAGACTCTTATGCTTTCAAGGTCATTCTATCCCTTTTTTGTAAAGCTACAAGTATGCAACCAAATTTTGTGAAATCAACTATTATCATGGTTTCCTGCCAACGGAATGAAGCAAGATTAGCCTGCCAACTTTTTGAATATGTGAGACAAGACTTGGATGATGGCCTAAAATATTTGGGTTTCAAATTGAAACCAAATGGTTTTCACATAGCAGATTGGGCTTGGCTTATTGCTAATATTGAAGGTAGAATCAACATTTGGCAACAACGATGGCTCTCTAGAGCAGGTAGGCTCACTCTACTCAAATTTGTTCTAGAAGCTATTCTGGTTTATTGGATGTTGTTGGCTTGGATTCCCAAAGGCATATTAAAAAGAATTCAACAACTATGTTGTTGTTTCCTATGGCGAGGACAAAATCCAGGGAGAATATTTGTCTAGGTTCGTTGGGATACATTGACAAGCCCAAAAAGCTAGGAGGATGGGGCATAAAAAACTTGTAGTCATTTGTTGAAGCTTTGGCTGCAAAAATGGACTGGAAGCTTATAAACTCCATAATTCTTTGGCAGGAAATTACTTTTTATAAATACATATATCCGCTCTCAGTTCTGGACTAGATCTGCAGACCCTCAGTTCCTTCGACTGTCTCCTCCATAATTTGGAAATCAATATCACAATCCCTTTCTCTCATCAAGCAAGGTCTGGCTTGGAAAGTTGGAAATGGAGTTCAAGTGAGGATCAGTTTAGATGCTTGGAGTGGTTGCGAGAATGGAAACATACTTCCTCGACCTCTTTGCAATCTCCTTCAGGCCTCTGGCATCTCCCACTTAGTGCATATAGCAAATGCAAATCAGGTTAGTTGGAAAAACCAGACCTGGAAGGATCATATAACGCTCAACATTCCCGATGTTTGGGTTGAATACTGCTAGAGGTTCATCGGTTCTCTAGAGGAGGCCAATGTGTGGATCAGTGACAACCATGATGACCTTATCTGGGCATTAGATCCCCATGGCAAATACTCCCCCAAAACAGGTTATGCTTACACAATGGCAGCCAGACACACTGGTGATTTTTCTTAGTGGTGGGGCCACATCTGGAAATTAAAAGCCCCTCCTAAATCCAGGCTTTTCATGTGGTGCATTCTAAAATACAAAGTACCCACTGAACTAATGCTGATGCGTCGTGCAATCTATGGTCCTTCCAGATGTTGTCTGTGTAGGTAGCATGAGGAATATTCTACTCACCTGTTCCTTACCTGCCCTGCCTCGAAATCATTTTGGTTAAGGATACTCACTTCACTGAATCTACGTATTGATTGGTCAGGACAAGACATCAAAGAGGCCTGGCATAGGTGGTGGATAAAAGCCAACTCTCAGAAAATTAGATGTCTGCCACTGCTTATTTGTTGGGGAATCTGTCTCAACAGGCATAAATCCATTTTCATGGATGCCAAAATCGATTTGGATTCCTCCAGTGTTTCGTTGTTGGCCATTTACAATTTTCTCCCGGAGGACCCAGACAATTGACCTTCTCGAGTCATTACCTCGAAAATTATAGACATAAATTCTTCCTAGGGTTATTTTGATGGTTTGGCTCAAGCCGAAGGCTATGGAGGTGGGGCATTGTTGCATATTGATAATATAGTGTCCTATAGAATCAAGGTCGGCCTAGGCATTGGCACCAAAAACTATGTTGAATTGAGCAGTCTAAAATACCTCCTCCTTTTTGCAAAAGAACAAAATTGCCAACAGATTCAGATATTTGGAGATTCACAACTCACTATTAAATGGACAAATGAAGTTAATCATTGTCACTTGCACACACTTAGAGATATTTTGACTGATATCTTTTCTCTAAAGTCCCAATTTGATTCATTTGCATGCTCACATATATACAAGGAAAGGAATGAGATCGTTGATCGTCTATCCAAAGAGGCAACGCAGCTGAATAGAGGTCAATGGCAGATACAGGAATTCCGGGAAGTCATTTTCTACAGTTATTATCATCAACCATTCATGGATATGAATGGTTCTTTACTGAATGATCTCTAAATCATCTAATAGTATTTTTCTATACTCTCCCTTTTTCTATGTACATATTTTTGTCTTCTACAGTTTTTTGGGACAAAACTCTTTTTACATTTTTTCCTGAAACTTACTGGACTTCTCTGAAGTTTATTATCAGTATACATCATATTGGTTTTTGTAAAAGCTTATAATGACTTTGAATTGTTCCTTTTATATGACAACATTTCATATGTGCAATATTATACAACATGTAATTTTCTTATCTTATTAATGAAAATTACGCTTTTTCCGAGGAAAAAAAAGATGGTTGTTCATTTACTTTTACAAGTTCGAACAATCAAGTAATCGACAATCTTTTCGTTTTTAAGGAGACTAAAAAGGGCATAAAGGGAACTCTAGGTTTTTGCCTTTTCATAAGTTTTAATGAGTTTGAAAAAATGAAAAAATGTACTCAATACCAAAATGATTAATTTTTCGTTAATGACCCACGACACTTAAACTTGAAATAATTATCTTTGCTAAAAAATAAAGTGAAAAACATTATAAAATTGGATATTAAAAGTTAATAGGCAAAAAATAATAAATAAATAGCCCTAAAAACTTATAAAAAACCCAAAAAGTAATTTTTTTTTACCATTTGTGTTTTTAATCTTTTGAGAGTGATGGAGGTCACTTTCACTATAAACTTCAGAAGCTGATTTCGAGCAAACCGTTGGGAAAAATTGCGAGCCGTCTTTTCTAGGTCGATTATCTCTCTAAGCTCTTCATTTTCATGCCTTTTATTTAAAATTTCACTATAGATTTAGTTTTTTTGGGGAAGGTTTTAAAAATAATGTTTGCCCTCAAAGGCCTTTTGAGCCACTTCATCCCAGACAAATGGGATGCCATTTTTCAAAAGTCAAGTAAAAACCTAGTTAGCTCAGCATAGCTCTAGATAAATCGACGTAGAAAGTTTTCCTTCCCTTTCAATCTTTGGAGTTGGTGGAGATTGGAAGGAGGAGGGAGATTCAAAATAGCCTCAACCTTCAAAAGAGCGACAAGAATGCCTTCCTTTGAAACAAAAAATCCTAGCAATCGACCGGATTGCACACAAAAAACACACTTTTGTGGATTCAAGTGAATATTTTAATGACAACATTTGATAAAAATCACTCTCAAATTCTTTGGATGATCTTCCTGTCTCAATAAATGAGCTAGTAAGTCATCGAGATAAGGTTGCACAATATGCTTGATATCGTGAAATGCATAAGACATAGCCCGTTGAAAATCTGCACTGGAATTCTTCAAATTGAATGAGAGTTTTTGATAGGCAAAAGTACCCCATGGGAAAATGAATCTGGTTTTGTGTTGATCAACTGGAAGTATTTTGATTTTATTATAGCCATAAAATTCGTCCATGAATGAAAACATTTCATTTCTGACACATTCGTTAATAATTAATCGATATAGGGAGTGGGATAGTTGTCCTTCGGACAAGCTTTGTTGATATCCCTATAATCAACACATACTCTAATGGTTCCATGCTTCTTCTTAACAATACAATATTGGACACCTAATCAGTTAAGGAACTGGGTAGATGAGACCTGCTTTCAGCAGTCTATCGACGTCATCTTTAATCACAACAAATTTTCATGGATGCACAAGACATAATTATTGTCTGATAGGGTTGGAATCCAAGTAAGTCTTGATCTTGTGCACAATAATGCTTGGTTCAATTCCCGACATTTCCTCATAGGACTAGGCAAAAATGTCTCGGAATTCTTGAAATAGGGATTTATACGTTTGAATCTCTTCAACTAAACATGAAGCACCTACATTAATATTTTCAACAATTCATGTTTTGACTGAGATATCTATGGCAATTGTTGCAGATATATTACCTAAATTCCTTTCAGATTCATCTTGAAAAACTGAAATGGGCCATTCTAGATTATCTACAATCTTAGGTGAAAACATAGTCAAAAAATCATTCTTGATTTTATTGGGGTTATGTAGAAAAGATGAATAATGATGGTAATTTTTCCATGGAATTTCATCCAAAGTCATGACCTCCACGATACTTTCGTCAGTTGAAAATGTATAGTCAAAAGGATCAGGAAGTGAAACTATTTCTAACCAAGGTAAGGGAGAATAATCATCTTTGATCGTATCCACTCAATCAATTTCAGAAGATGATGGTTCGGAAAATGATTGAATTTCCTGGTAAGCCAATTCAAAAGGGCTCAAAGGCATCTCATTGTAATAGGAGGTTAATTCCGACTCTAAAGGTACTATCTAGGGATCAAATGATTCCATAGTGCCTAATGTAATCATGTTAACCTCAAAAAAATTAGAAGGAAAGTTAGGTGGAGGGAGTGCGAAGGTTCCCATCAGCGATAAGTGTTTGAGAAAACCAACACCAACATCCTCATAAAGAGCATTCATTTAACCAAAAAAAGGTATGTTACCCATAGAATTAGGGTTTGAAGTACAGTGAGACAACTGGTCTACTTTGACAATCCTCCCTTTGTGAGGAAATTGTATCATTCGAAAAAGGGATGAGACCACTGCTGACATAGCGTAGGTCTAACTTCGACCAAGAAAAAGGTTATAATAGAGCTAAGCATCTATAACTTCAACTTCGATTGCGACTGTTTTACCCTTTAATTTTAGGGGCAGAATGTTAAGGATTCCATAAGAATGAAAACCTCTTCCATTAAAGGCTTTTAGAGTGGTAGGTGACTGATTGATGGTTGGAGAACCTAAAGCTTTCCAACATGCAATCGACATAATACACGTAGAAGATCCTTCATTAACAATTGTGCGAAACACTCATTTGGTTTTAACAAAAAGTGGAA
Organism: Pinus taeda; assembly: GCA_000404065.3. Lineage (NCBI taxonomy): Eukaryota > Viridiplantae > Streptophyta > Pinopsida > Pinales > Pinaceae > Pinus > Pinus taeda. The sequence continues at coordinate 62,380 of APFE030659260.1, forward strand.
TATGGAACGCCAACTGATGAGGGAGTCTGGGGATATGACTCTCAAGATCAAAGATAATTAGATTAAAGTCCTACAGATCAATAACTCCTATAGATAACAATAAAAAGTTTCATTGTGTTGGGCATGTTTTACGCACTTCTAGAGCTAACATTGCTTAAGGAGACAACCAATTCTTCAATAATTTTATAACTATGTGTCGCTCTAGCATGTTTGTTGAAAACTGATTTCCGAAGCACACCTTTGGGAGGTGGTCAAATCATCATGTCAGGGTTTGGTTACTCAATCTGTAACGGTTAAAAAATAGGAGGAGGAATTGAATTGGAAAGTTGACCAGATGAACTAACCTTATTTCCATTGTTAATATGACCCTTAGATTCGTAATATTTTGATCTCGTAGCTACCATAACTTGCTGCGAAGACATCATCATGATATCTTGCGATATGGAAGAGGAAGATGTGTTATGAGAAACCATTTTGCTATCTTGAGAAGGGAATGGATCCTTTAAAGCAATGGGAGTTGGAGAACCTTTGATGAATTTGGAAACCTCTACTCAATGTGGGAATTCCTTCATACAATGATCCCCATTGCAAATAAGGCAAGGATAGCGAGGTTTACATTTCTCGCAAGTAGATTCAGTTTTAGTGGGTTTCTCTTTCAAAGAAGCATTTTGTTTCGATTTACCTTTCCCCTTCTTTTTACCTCTGGTCGATTTGGACTTGTTGGTAGATGATTCTACAACATTAATCTCATCAATAGTTTCCGGAGAAAAGCTTTCAGATCGTGAATCTTGTATGGCCAAAGTCTGAGTACTTTTAGAATTTTTAATATTCCCCTTATAATGTTGGCTAACAAAACCTATTACCATTAGCAAAATTAGATCCTGTAGGAGAAGTAACTATTGGATCACTTGTAGGGCACGGTAAATTCGAGATTTTCTCATACAAGGTGATGAATTGAGTGTAGACTAAGTCTAAATACTGGGCACGAGAAATTACCTGCTCTTTTGTGATGAAACCTCCCTTAGAAACATCCTCATTAATAACAGGAAGAAGTGACTTCATAAATTATTCAGCTAAAATCTGATCTGGAATAAAAACTTTGACTATTTGATGTCTACATCTCCATTAATGGATATGATTGGAAATGTGAGTTGATTTTGATTGTTTTAAAGAAGCCAATAGTTCGGTACCAGTGTCATAACGGATTGGTAACTGAAAATGGGTTAAAAAAGTTGTTGCTAGGGAGTTAAAGTTATGGAAATATGAGTGAGGTAGCTCAATGTACCATTTGGCTGCCAAACAGGTTAAAGTTCATTGGAAAAGGCGAAGACAGATAGAATCGTCAATTAAAGAATTCGATGCACACCAAAGATGATATGTCATCACATGGTTGGATGGATCTTCCCTAGATTTGCCTTCAAATGTGGGTATGTCACTCGGTAACTTGGTAGGAATCTCTGACCAATAAGGATAATAATAAATATGATCGTTCGTTAACCAGGATAAATCAAGTAAATCTAGGGTTGCAATAATCGGTAACTATTGTTAGGGTCTTGCAGTAAAGTTTGACAACCTTGCGGGCTGAGACCAACCCCTAGAGGAGGATACCTAGGATATCCTAGAATAGTCTGCGCAGTTGGAATTGGAATTCTACCAGGGTAACTAGGGTGAACCATACCAGGTTGAAGTTGAAAAAATACTTGATAAGTATGACTGGGGTTCAATTGACTCTAGAAAGGTTGAGCTTGACCTATTTGACCTAAGTAATATTGCCCCTGAACAGGTTGAACTTACAAAGGTTGAACTTGAAAAAATTGATTGTGAACATGTTGACTTTGAATAAATTTACCTTGAAAAGGTGGGTTTTGGAAAGTTTGACCTTGGAAAGGTGGACTTTGAAAAACTTGTCCTTGAAAAGGTGGAACCTGATAAGTTTGACCTTGACAAGGTGGGCTTTGGAAAGCTTGACATTGAAAAGGTGTTTGCATTGTTCCTACAATGGGTTGCTCGATAGGAATCTGTAGCATAGATTGGCCCATAGGGATGATTTGATAAGCAGAAACCTAAGTAGTTTGAGGAACAAATATTTGAGGGGTAACTGGAACAATCATTTATGATACTCCTGGGATAGGTGTCTGAGGAGAACTTGGAATCGACTGCGAAACAGGTGTCTGTGGTGAACTCTGAACAAGTCATTGAATCAATTGTTGAACAGGTGTTTGTGGAATTCCTTGGACAAATTGTTGAACAATTATTTGAGGAATACCCTGAACAGGTTGCTCGATAGGTACAATAATATTTGGAACAATTATTTGAGGAATAGGTTGTCCAGTAGGCTGAATAGGTTGATAAAGTGGAACTTGTGGAGCAATTTGACCATATTGTTGAGTAAACGTAGGATTCCAAATGGTGTTCATCCTAGGATAAGGAGTACCAAGCAAAGGTTGATTTACAATAGGTTGACCTAGATCGGGCTGAGGTATCTAACCATAATTTTTAGTAAAAGTTTGACCCTAAATAATAGGTCATCCTATAGGTGGAGGATAAGGTGGTTTCCCCCAGGAAGGTAATAAACACCAGTTGGGGTTACTTGAGGGTTATTAGAGTTATCGGATATCATATGAATTTGTTGTTTTGATGCCGTAAGTTCTTCAGGCATGGAATTGATGCTATGAACAATGGATGTAGATAAACCAGATGACCAAGTAGAAGGTTGGGGAGCAGAAGCAACTCCTAAAAAAGTCCCAGTAAGTGAATGGTATCCATGAGGAATTGATGGACCACCATACAAAAGTGATTCCAGGGAGCCGATAAACATAGATGAATCAATGTGTTGGCTCCTAATAGGAATTTCTGACATAGTTCTCTCTGGTTAATAAAAAGGAATGTGTGGTGGTGACAAATTCTGACCTAAAAAAATCAAAGTGGTAGAACATCAAGGGTCAGGTCAGAAAGGAACTCTTGGATCAAAGGATTCACTACCGATAAATGAAGAATGAGGTGTTTTTGTCTCTTCATTTCTGGTAATATATTCAATGCTAATTAACCTAGGAGGTAATCCAGTTGTAATTATCATCTTCCTTCAAGGTGAAGGTGCCTCAGGAGTAGGAGCTAAAGCAATCGAAGGTGATTCTAGTTGAGAAACTCTAGAGTCAGGTTCTTCTATGCCTCGTTTGGTTAGTTCAGTATCTGAAACTTCAACAGTATCAGATTCTGTTTGAACTACTATGGTAATCACTAGACCAGAGTGAACTAAGCTTGATTTTATTTCTTGTTTTAGATTCACTTTGGTTTCTATTGTCTCAGGGTGTAAAATTGTTGATGTTTTAGGTTCTTCTAAGGTTTTAGATCCTATTGACTTCGACCTTTCAGGCTTTATCTTTTCCAATTAACTAGGTGTATATTTAGGAGGTTTACCTTGCATTCTACATGACTTCCTTGGTGATTCATCCAGGATGAAAATTTATCAGAAAATCAAATAATACTCACAATCCAATCCTAAGGTCTCTAAAAAGTAAAAACAAACAATTTAACACACGCCAAAAAATATGTGTTCAAACCATGAAAACAAGCTTTTCATGACGAGCTCACTAGTTGGTGATGAAATCCAATGTCGTAGAGATCAAAGTGGAAAGTGGTTATATATAGAGTGGGTGGAACCAATTATGTTGATAACCTACTTAATGTACACGATCTAGTGCAAGTAAAATTCATTTATGCCATCTCGAATGAAGAGTAACCTCTAGAAATTTCCAAGTGCTTCCAGCCAACGTCTATTCCAGGTACAACATAGACTTCTCCTTTGTCGTCACCTTGGGTAAAAGCCTAAGAATATGGTCACTAAGGTTACCACTTAAAACAATTCAGCTCAGGGGGACAGTCATAGATCGAACTTACACGCAAGGGTAGAGTAACAAAGCTCAATCCCCTTGAAAGTTCCTCAACATGGTTAAACTGAGGTTTACTTCCAAGTGACTCCCAAGTACCTTTAGACACCATTTTTAACACGTGTCAATCGCACTACCATAGCTGATGAAGTGGGGTCAATCACTTCACCGGGTCCGATATGATCTCATGCTTGACTCCTTTGTAAGGGGAGCTTCCTAGAGAAAAATTGTAGTAAATGGATTTTCCGCCCTATCACATGATTCTATTGTTTCTTTGCAGCTTTGGAAAGTTCACTCACTTCCCTATTCCAAAGCCATAAAACCTAATCCTCTATAGGTGGAAAAGAGCCCTAAAAATAAGAAATTTCTAGGTTGATTTTATTAGCGTTGATTTTAGGCATTGTTATTTACTCAGAGTTGATGGATGTGAAACTGATGAAATTATGACTTGATGCAAATCCTAATGCAATCGAAAATGAAAATGTAATCTTTTCGTTTTAATGAAACATCTATCTGAACTAAGGAGAGAGTTTTTCACTTTTTCAACTGAAATATAAGCAAAAACTCTAATCCCCAATATACTCCTTTTCCTAAAATGCAGCTATCCAATTTCGAATTACCAAAATATTGAAGAATAACTTCAAATTTTCATTTTGCCCATTAACATAAAAAACAAGAAACTTCTCTTTTCATACAATCACTCAGAAATTCACAAAATGCAACAAGAAACCAATAATCACTCAAAATGAATTTTCCCTAATTGAATGCTATAAATTTATTTGTGGTAACAAATACAATTCATGAACACTTCAATAAATAGAAAGAAAAATGACTTTTCATTTCAAAACAAGCATAAGAAGTATTTTCATAAACAATACCTAATATTGTAAATCATTCACTTTGATACTCAAAATAAACTTTTGCAAAAGAGAAAACTACACTCAAAGGCTGATCCAATCGACAGAAGAAAAATAGATTGTCAACACAACAGGACCAACATATCTCTCTTTTGATAGGTCGACCATTCATCAGACGAGACTCTACCCTAATTTGCAAAACAAGACCAATCATAAGAAAATCTTAAAATAACATTCAATCATACTGAAAAACACTCACAAGAGGTTCAAACAAATGTAGAACAATAGGAAAAAACAAAAAGTTTGGATTTAAAGAGGAAATAACTAGGTTTTTCAAAAATTCTAGGTATGTGTGCAGGTTCTGGAGTAAACCAGTGTGCATAAGTTGTGTTGTGGAAAGGTAAATGCACAGAGTGCACACTGTGCCTAAAGTCTACGTGCGCACAATGGGGAAATTACAAAAAAATAAAAAATAAATGAAATCCAGCTTAAAATCTAAATTTCTAAAATTTCCAGACACTCAAGGAAGGCTTGTGTAGCATGTTGAAAATATCAAACAAGGAAAACTAATGGAGGCTGAGACGATTCTCTAGTGGAGTCTCTAATTTATTATGTGGACTTATTGCTCTTGCGGACAAGAGTGATCTCCCTAGACTTCAAAGAACCCTAGTAACAAACAAACAGGAACTAGTACCTTTCTCTAGACTTTGATTCGCTGAAAGAAAATACAATGATAAAGGCATCTTATTGATTAAATGAAATGATTGATGAAGTCCCCTTCAAAGCTTCCAACCATTCGCTCCTCGATGCTTTAGAGATCCTCTCGTCACTCCCCATAACTTCTCCATAACGTCCAGAAAGAGATTTGCATAGATAAAGACAAACAAGAGATCAAAGCATTCATCATATAACCAAAGAGATAGATGGACTAATTAATTAATTATATATCATAAATTGATGAATATGCAATCACAATATATGTAGGTGATCAAGGAATCTTACAAATTAGATCAACAAAGATGTAATTAAGAAATAACATTTTCTTTTATATTGATAAACTGGAGAAAAACCTTACAACCACATAACCTTGATGTTGCAAGTTCCTTCTACAATCTCCAACCATTTCCCTTGCATGAATAGCCTTCCAACCTAATCTCAACGACATAAACCTACTTCCAATGATCCTCTCCCAATCTTCAGACCTGTAGTAGCTTTATAGGCCAAGAATGGGAAGTTTTGGATCCATTCTCCAAGGGATGAGATCCACTAATAGTGGGATAGGGGTTCCAAAAAGGAAGGGGAGTTGCTCCATGATTGGAGGGATCATGGCTGAATAGGCACCCATTCAAAACTTGTTGGTTGGGATAGATGCTACCAATAATGCTTCTATACTTTACTTTTTATTTTTACATTTGTTGAGTCATGTTCGCAGGTCATAGTGTAAGACCGTGCGTACTTATGTGCAAATTATAATGGTCTTCTCTGCGTATGCACATAAATTAATTAGGTGATCCAGACTTAAACAGGAACGCAATAAAATACAGAGATAACCATATACACAAAGATGCAGCTCAAATAATACTTCATTTCATTAATGGAAAATACTAAAATATGCTTACAACCGGAAATAGAAATAAACCAGCTAGGGCAATGGTAGCTTATCTCTGAGAAGAGATGTGTGGCTACATGCCTCTGAACTGTGTTACAATGAGGCTCGAAGGCCTATTTATTATTGAGAAACAATGGAAAAACCCTTCACATTCCAAAACCTAACCCTGGAAGATGAAACGCCAATTGTGGGCCCCATTTTTGGGTAAGTTGGTACATCAACTTCCCGGGGTCGCGAATTGGTCGTCTTATCTCCGTTTGACGTGCATGATAGCCCGTTGGAAAGATCTCCCGAGGACTACGATGGAAAAGACGATTTTTAGATAGACAAATTGTTGGCAGAAGATTTCCCAAAAAACGTCGTTTAGGGCCTCAAAACGGCTTCGGAAGTTTAGGACCCGAAAAATTGCTAAAAATAGTAAACTGTGCTATAATTAAGGAAACTGAAAGAACTGAAAGAAGCACTAGAGGGTATCCACGTGGAATTAGTGGGTGGCCACCAATATCCACCTGGATCAAGTAGGGTCCATTGAAAGTATGCAACATGGGTACTCCTTGGATGAGGAATTAAATTTTGCATCCAATGAATACTCATGCTTGAAATTTGATTAAAACGTTTTTGGAGATAAGTTGAAAATATGAGTTGAAAAAGTAGTTTTATTATTTTATTAATTTTTAATCTTTTGATTTTTTTACTCCAAAAATGGTGAATTGTCCCCCATGGTTGACATCATCATCTTGAATCCTATTGGTTCTTATAAAGTTTATTTTGGTTGTAAAGTTTTATTAGGAGGCCCATTTTAGACCTCAAAATTCCCCTAATGAATCAGCCTGCCACGTGTCCTGTCATACTGCCATGTCATGCTGACGTCAAATGACACTGCAACTTCTTGGAACCAATCTTCTACCATCATGTGTCATACCATAGGAGAGAGAAGATGATCTATTTTTGAATGATAGTTTTGTTGTGCTAATTTCAACTTCAGAATTAAAAATAATTGCTCATCATTTTCTTTATGTGCATAGGTTTCATGTATGGTGTTTGTGAATGTAATAGGTAAATTTGTCAAGTTTTTATGTCAAATTCATGATAAAAATAGCATGAAAGTAAATTGATGAACAACAACAAACAAATGTACAACAAACCATCAAAATGAACTCTTAACACAAATTTTTGATAAAGGATTTCACCCCTCCTGGGCTACATCTCCTTGGTCCAGGTTCCCTAGCTTGGGCCTCTGTATTAGCTCAAAATTGAAAAAGGTGTTGTTTACAATACTCCACTGCTCTTGAATCCTACTTCAATGTGCACAAAACATCAAAATAATATAATAATGACTTTTTATGAGCCCAATTTGGTTGAAAATTGCAAACGTTATGGCAAAAATAGTTTCCCCTAGGAAAACTCCACGAAAACAGGAGAACTCCAGTTAATCTTGCCAAAAATGGAGGAATTTTCGGATTTGTCAGACCACCGAAAATCCGCCAACTTAACTACGCAATTAATTATTGGATAAATGTGGATTAATTATGGGTTAATCCCACTTAGCACTTAATCTGGTGTAGTTATGTTTAGTCATTGACTGACAGTTAAGTGGTAGTGGTCACATGAGAGGGGGTTGGCCCTCTCCTCCCCCAACTGTTCATTACTTACACAATAAATATAACATAAAATTGTTATATGTTAAGTCATATGTGTGTGGTGTAGTGGTAATGCTCCAGGCTTGTGCAGGTGAGGTCACGGGTTCAACTCCGCTGAATTGCCCATAAAATTTTTCCGTAGCGTGCCGATGTTGCCAGGCCTTTGGGGAGGGACACGTGGCAGCCTTCGGGCTCGCCACATGTCTCCTCTTCATTGGTCCTTCCTCCAACCAATAAAATGAAGCCAACTCACCACATTGTAGACCAACCAGATTGCGCCACTTGGAGAGACCCCATTAGCCGTTGAAAAATCCTTTGACTTGCTCAATCACCTGCCACATTAGCAGTATGGACTGTTGACTATGCAAAGGCTGTACTTTTTTTTTGAAAAAAATATTTTGTTTGACAAAGAGGACAGAACACGATATCTTCCCCATATGAGCTTTGTTTTGAGTGAAACGAGTTGCATTGGGATCGTATCACCAAGACAGACACGTTCACTTAGTGTTTGAGTGATTACGAGAACTTTGATTTTTGAGCTAAATATTGATCACTTGATCATTCCTCCCCACTAGAATCCTTTTGAACCCCAAAATATACTATCAATTGTTTAGTAGGTGAGGGTACAATCCACTCACCCTCTCAATCTACATATATTTGGCCTTAGAAGGATTTTGTCCCTTGGGTCCCACTTGAAGGTATTTGACATTCCCTCTCTTTGAAGTTTTGGTTCTTCTATCAAGTATGAAATCTTTCTGTAGCTCATCAAGATATTTTGGTGAGAAATAATATATTGATGGTAGTTGAACATGTTCTCCTTGATCATCAATCAAAGGAGGCTCAAACAATCTCAAATTCTCGACATTAACAACATGGTATATTTTCATATAAGGAGGAAAATCTAGCTTAAATGCATTGTTACCAATCTTTTCCAAAATTTTAAAAGGACCATAATGGATTTGCTTCAGCTTTTTACCTTCCCCTTGAACTATATCTTTGCTAATATATAACCAAACTTCATCACCAACTTCAAATTTATGATTGACACAGTGTTTTTCATGCCTTGCCTTGTAGCTTCTTTGAATTTTTTCAAGTTGTTCTTGCACTGTTTGATGTATCAACTGAATTTTCTCAATGAAATTCCTTGCCTTATTGATGTCGCTATGACCATGTATGGCAACATCTTTCTCAAAGATGAAGTCCAATGGGGATCTTAGAAAGTATCTAAAACATGCCTCAAATGGAAATGTGTTTGTGGAAGAATGCTTTGCCCTGTTGTATGCATGTTGTATGTAATGTTATTGTTCATCCCACAACTTGGGATGTTTGATGCAATATCCTCTGAGAAGATGAATGATTGTCTTATTGACCACCTCGGTTTGTCCATCTTTTTGCAGATGAAAGGATGTACTCTTCTTCAACTTAGTTTCCATCATGTCCCACAAATTTGAACAAAAATTCCCAACAAATCGAGAATCTTGATCACTTATAATGGAAGTAGGAAGACAAAAATGAACCCAAATATTTTGAAAGAAAAGATGAGTTGTTTGTTCAGCTATAATTTTCTTTTTACATGGCATTAGAAGACACATCTTGCTAAACCTGTCAACAGCTACATACAAGCAATCATGACCTTTCCTTGACCATGGAAGACCTACAAAATCCATTGAGATACTCTCCCATGGACGTGAAGGTACCAGAAGTGGAGTGTACAATCCTAGTTTCCTATTGCTAGGCTTACATGTTACACACAAAGAACATCCTTTAATGAAACGAGATACATTATCAAACATGCATGGCCAATAATAATACCTTTGGAGATTTTCTAATGTCTTGCCTACACTAAATTGTCCAGCAATCAATGAAGTGTGCGCCTCCCTTATGATACTATTTCTTTCTCCCTGTGGAATACATAACTTGCCCAAGTGATACAACAAACTTTTATGTACATGGTAATCTAGCTCTTCAGTTTGGTTTCCTTGCCTCAAGCTTGCATACACATCTTGAAATTCATTATCATATGCATATTGCTCAATGTAACTTTCATGTAAAACAAAATTGCGCTTGAGTATAATAGATGACTTTACAATAGGCCTAAAAAGCATATCATCTACCTTATTGTAGATTCCCTTTTTGTACTTGATAACCAAATGAAACTGTTGTAGAAAACCCATCCACCTGAAGTGTCGTGATTGTTGCAACTTTGATTGTGACCGTAAGTACTGCAATGGTTGATGGTCGGTACGGATAATGGTCTCCTTCCCCATCAAGTAGTGTTTTCACTTTTTAACACTTTGTACCAATGCATAAATTTCTTTGTCATAAGTGGGATAGTTATTCATAGCACCATTAAAAATTTCAGAATGAAATGAAATGGGCTTACCATGTTGCATGAGAAATGCTCCCATGGCGTAATCACTAGCATCCATATGAATCTCAAATGGCTATCTAAGATCTGGAAGAGCCAATACTGGTGTTGAACTAATATTTTGTTTTAAAGCATCAATTTTTTTTTTTATATACATATCCCCAATGGAAGACTTTCTTGACACTAATCAATGCATGTAGTGGAGCTACAATGGAAGAAAAAATAGCAATAAATTTCCTCTAATATTGTGTTCCCCCTAGAAAGCTTTTTACCTCAATAATTGTATTGGGCTTGGGCCAATTCACAATGAACTCAACCTTAGAGGGGTCTATCTTCAATTCACCTCCTCCAACAATTTGTCCCAAATACACTAAAGAAGTCTTGCCAAATTCACACTTTGATATCTTTAAAAACAACTGTTCTTTTCTCAAGACATCAAGTACTTTGTTCACATGCATGACATGTTCATATCTGGATTTGTTGTATATGAGAATATCATCTAAGTAAACAATGAAAAAATCATCTAAAAATTGTCTCAATACATCATTCATTACTCTCATGAAAGTAGTGGGAGAATTTGTAAGATCGAAAGGCATAACAAGCCACTCAAACAATCCTTGTTTAGTTTTAAATGCAGTTTTCCAAATGTCCTCTTCAACTATTCTAACTTGATGATAACCACTTTGTAAGTCTAACTTAGTGAAATGCTTTGTATACCTAAATTGATCAAGCAAATAATCAACTCTTGGGAGTGGATAACGATTCTTTATCGTTATTTTATTTAGTGCTCGGAAATCCACACACATGAGCCAAGTCTCATCCTTCTTTGGCACCAAAACAATGGGTGAACCAGATGGCGAAGTAGATAGGCATATGATACATTTGTTCAATAATTATTGAATTTTCTTCTTTATTTCCATGCTCTCCATGATCGACATGCGATACATGCCAATGTTTGGAAGTGGAACATCCTGTTGTAGTTGTATCTCATGCTGAATTCTCATCTTGGGAGGTAACCCCTTTGGTTCCTGAAACATCTCGCCATGCTTTCTTACCACATCAAAAAAATAAGATTTTAACTTATCATCACAACCTTCAAAAGATTCATAATCTATATCATTATTTTTCTCAATCATGAGAAGCACAAAATTTTTACTGGAATTTACTAGTCTCTTCATCTGCCCTACATTAACCAAAGAAATGGTTAACTTTTTGCTATGAGATCTCACAATATACTCCACTCCATCCTTGAGAAATATATATTTGTTCTCATTGCGATAAAATACCGCTTTCCTATCATACAAGTATGGGATCCCCAAAATGGTTCCTGAGATGTCAAGTGGAACTACATCTAACTCAACTTCATCAATGGATTTTTTAGTAATGGCAAACATGAATAAGAATTTCCTTGTAACCTGTAAATTTTAATTACTGACTATCCAACCCAAGGGATATGGCTTATGATGAGGTACAGTTTCAAGGTTAAGATTTTTTACCAAGTCTTCTGAAATTAAGTTCGATTGTGACCCACTATCAAATAATGCATCAATCTTTGTATGATTTGAAATTACCCTTACATGGAACAATTCTATCCTTGATTCTTCATTTGGAGTGTTGTTGTGACTATGTGAGGAACTATTTCTTGCTATATCTTCCTTTCCTTTTGTGACCATGGCTGAAATCTTGGTCTCATCACCAGAATCGGATCCAAGATCATGTTGTGTGGTAGTGGTCGTCTTTTGTTTCCCCTTATTATTTGGTTTCTTAGGCCTTAATTCGGGATGTAATTTCAAACAGTGGGTTTCATCATGCCCCGCTTTGGAACAATGTTGGCATATAGTTTTATCCCCTTATTTATTTACACTTGCATTCTTCTTTCCTTTCCATTTTCCACCCTTCTCTTTCTCCTTACCCTTGAATGGATTCTTCTTACTACCCTCTTCCTAAATGTTCTTTCGTCTTGCTTCAAGGTGTGTGGTTTGCACACATACCTCATCTAAATTTATTGAATTGAACATAAGGATAGTGTGTTTTAAGTAGGAATGTAAACCCCCAATGTATTTCAAGTATGTTGGGAATTCAAGTTTACTCCTAACAACAAATCCCTTTTCCTAAACTCCTGGGTATAGTCTTGAACTATTTGGCCCTTGAGTTGCATAAAAATTTTCCAACTCATAATGGCTTTTTTCATATAGGCTAAAGGATAAAAATGTCTTTTAATTGAAGAAACAAATTCAACCCAAGAAATGGAAATCTTACCATGAATTCACATTTCCTCTTGAGTCTTTGCTTCCCACCAAACTAGTGTTGCTCCTTCTAGCCTCAATGAAGCCAACTAATTGTTTATGTCATCTTCTTGAAGGTTCTAAATTATGCAATAAACCTCCAATTTTCGAATCCAATTGTCTAACTTTTCTATATTGAACTCACCATTGTACATGGGAAGTTCAATCTTAATGTCCAATTTGAGTAAGGGAGTTTTTTATTTTGGGGTTTTTGAATGAGTATGAACAATTTTTATGGTGGAAGTGGAAGATGATATTGTTTGAGATGATGAGGATGATGAAGATGATGAGGAATATGATGAATATGGTGGAGATGGAGGAGGATTTCCTCCATTACCCTTTGAATCCTTCTTTTCATCTTTTTTATCTCTTGAGCTTCCCTCTCCATGTGGGGACTTAGAACTCTCTCCATCCATTCTAGTATTCCTCTCTTCAAAGAGGACTCCAATCATGTCAGTTAAATCATAGAAATATTTCTTGAATACTTCCTCTTCTAAAATACTTTCAGTCTCTCTTGTTCCAAACATGATGGCTTTGGATTCAAGCTCAGCTTCTGGTACTTCTTGTACCTCCTCAATCTCAATTGAAGGTAAAAATTGAGGTGCTTCAAGTGCAACTGGGATTGACACTTTGGGTGGAGATTGTGGCCTTGTGGCTCTCCTTCTTATGGGCATTACCTCAGGATTTGCAACCAATATTTTCCCTTCCCCTCGCTGCAACTTTAACCTTGTAAGCATCACAAATGTTCAACCATTAAAACCCTACTTGCACAAAACTCAAGTAATCAAGCAAATAACCTTTTCTCTGATACCAAATAGATCTATTGTTGAATGTTAGTTTTATTGTGCTAATTACAACTTCAAAATTAAAAACAATTGCTCATCATTTTCTTTATGTGAATAGGTTTCCTTTACGATGTTTGCAATGCAATAGGAAAATTTGTCAAGTTTTTATGTAAAATTCATGAGAAAAATAACATGAAAGTAAAGTGTTGAACAAAAACAAACCATCAAAATGAACTCTTAACAAATTGTTTTGATGAAGGATGTCACCCCTCCTAGAATACATCTTGTTGGTCCAACTTCCATGACTTGGGCCTCTGTATTAGCTCAAAATGGGAAAAAAAGTGTTGTTTACAATGCTTTACTGCTCCTAAAAATTTCTTCAATTGTGGTCAAAACATCAAAATCATCTAAGAATGACTTTTTCTGAACCCAATTTGGTCAAATGTTATGGAAAAAACAGTTTCCCCTAGGAAAACTCCACTAAAACTAGAGAACTCTAGTTAATCCCACCAAAAATGGAGGAATTTCTGAATTTGTCAAACCGCCAAAAATCCGCCAACTTAACTATGCAATTAATTATCGGATAAGCATGGATTAATGATGGGTTAATCCCACTTAGTGCTTAATCTAGCACATTTATGTTTAGTCGTTGTCGTTCAGTTAAGTGGTAGTGGTCACATGGGATGGGGTTGGCCATCTCGTCCCCCAACGACGCTTACTAAGGGGGCTTCACTGGGGGAGAAATACCATATCATGTGGGCTCATATTGGGGGATATTTATTGAGAAAAAAATGACATAATATATTGGGGGATATATAGTGGGTAGAGGGTTTCTATATTGGCAGGTATAAAAAATGGATCCCAAAGTTAATGAAAAAATATAAAGGGGTATAAAAAATGTTAATGAAAAAATGGATGCCTACAATATGTAGTGAAAGTAGGGGTTTTAAAATTGGGAAGGTGTATTGGGTTCATGTTGGTAGGGGATAAATAATGTGATTTTTAGAGATATTTTCCAATATTTAGTCAAATTAAGGGTGTTGTTTAATATGCCATGAACGCACGTGATATGTCAGAGGTTCATTGAGTGAAGCCCTCGTGGTGCTTACACAATAATTATAACATAAAATCGTTATATGTTAAGTCATATGTGTGTGGTGTAGCAGTAATGATCCAGAATTGTGCGGGCGAGGTTGTGGGTTCGACTCTGCCGACCTGCCATAAAATTTTGTTATAGCACACCGATGTTTCCAGACCTTTGGGGAGGGACACATGGCAGCCTTCGATCTTGCCACATGTCTCTTCTTCATTGGTCATTCCTCCAACCAATAAAATGAACCCAAATCACCACACTACAGACCAACTAGATTGCACTACTTGGTGAGACCCCATTAGCTGTCAACCAACCCTTTGACCTTCCCAGTCACCTGCCATGTCAGCAGTACGGAATATTGACTCTACAGTGACTATACTTTCAGTTTTCAAAATTCTTCTGTTTGCCAAAGCAGACAGAACACGATATCTTCCCCATACGAGTTCCATTTTGAGTGAAATGAGTTGCATTGGAATCGTATCACTGAGACATACACGTTAGTTCATTGTTTGAGAAGTTCCGAGCACTTTGATATTTGAGCTAAATACTGAACAGTTGATCAGAAGAGGGCCCATAAAACCTTGGTTTTGCAATGGGATCCTTTGTTAATTTTTTTTGGCATTCTTCGGTGCTTTAAGTACTATCAAAAGTGTTGGACATCATAACTTCTTAGAATACCTCAGTTAAGAAGTTCTGATATTTTGATGTCCCGAAACTCCAATATTCTAATGCCTCAGTCCTTTCGATATCCCAAGGTTTTAAAATATGATGTGCCACTTGCTCCAACTCTCCAAGGTTATGATATTTGACTTGTTGATGGCTTGATGTGCTGATATCCAAGGTTTCGATATTTGATATGCCAATGTGTTAATCTCTAATATCCTGATATCTAATATGCTATCTGCTTCGATATTCCTTCCTTCCTAAGGGTTCCAATCCCTGGACTTTGAAAGAGCCATTCTTTTGATTTAGGAATCCATTTTCGAACTTTCGCATATCGTTGGAAAAATATTCCAAATCACTTTGCATTGGATAGGGTCCGATGTAGTCTTTAAGTCCATTTTCTACTTGTGAGATGGCTGGAAACTCTCTACGACACTTTTCTCCTTGACTCTTCTTCTTGTTCTTCAAAGGCTAAACTCTCAGCCACCATAGTGATCATTTTATGGCTTCCTCAGTAAGCTTACTACTGTGATGATTCTCTACATCAAGCCTGCAACCTTCATGGAATTCCATCATTGTAGTCATCATTTTATGGCTTTTCCAGTAAGCCTGCTACTATGATGATTTTATAAAGAACATTCCAACAACCTTGGGACTCCTCCTGGACACCCAATCATCATGCTGGACCTTGTTTGAAATCAATGGAAACACTTACACGGCCACCCATATACAAGAAATTTTCCAACAAATCTTTTATACATGCAATATTTGTTTCTTCTCCAAGTAAATTAACCTAATAACTATTCTTTCTGTGCACAAAATTTCATAAGCAATTTTTTTCAAGAAAATAATATTTGGTTCTTATGTTCTCCTTATAAAATATTATCATAGCTAGTAATCCTTAGTCCTTTACTGTGCAGTCCTTCCCAAAATAGCATGGCTAATATAATCTTTTATGCATACAACATTCATCTGTGTTCTTTCTCGAAAATATAATACAATAAATTTTAATTTTGTGTGTATACCTACGCATTATTTCTCAGAGAACAATTTCTACCCATATTTTGTGCACCAAAATTCATGAAGAGATTAACACATATAACACATACCTCAAAAATCCGACATGTACATCAACTTACCTCCAACTTACACCTCCTTGATAGCATATGGCTTGAATGCCTTGCAAATTTGTAGGCGAACGTGATTTCTTGGAATGAGAAAAGTACTTAGGTATTTAGGGTTGACCATGTTAGAAAACCAGAAAGAAAAAAAGATTTTATTATACTTGATAATTACTTTTTATTTTCTTGAATTCTTATTAAGTTTTATTTATATCTTCTTTCGTTAGTTCAACAAGAAATTACCAAAGTGAAAGAACCTAAAACAATGGACACTAGATATAGGCACTATGCTAAGGAAAAACTCCCCTCGAGGGGAAAACCTAGTTAAAATTCTCTTCCTTTCAATAGTATTCATTGAGCCTCTTCACCCTAGGCAAATACCAAACCTTCCCTCCACATCAAGTCAACCTCCCAGATATTTGACCTCTCTTCCAACAACTTCAACTATGTAGCAGCTTTCAGCATCAGTGAAAATCCATCGGGCAACTTTCGGCATCAACCAAAACCTGGAAGACTTCGATCTCCCAAAATAGGACACAAAAAAAAGAGAGAGAGGCGTCAAAATTTCCTTTTTATTCTTCTCCTTAGACTCCTCCCAACTCACACTTCCTTCCCCTTCTTCTTCTATTTCACACTTCTTCTAACTTCAAGAGATATTGAACTTTCTTATGAGACAGTTTGCTCCAAATGAATTCGGCTTGCTTCTATTTATAGGATTAAAGGGAGGTCGAATTGATTCCTTCGAACAACTTGATAGATTCTAGGCCGACTTGATGTGGAGGATACATAAATTTTATTTGAATCAATACTTAACCTTTTTACATGATTCAAAAGCCCAATAAGGATCTCTTTAAAAGTACAATGACCCTATTGACTCAGAATAAATCCTAGAAGTCCTGAATGGGGAATTTTACCTAAAACATGGTGACCCAAGCATGAAACCAATTCTTTAATAAGTCACAATAATAATAATAATTCTCTTTATTCTTTTTTACAAGTACATTACAAAATGACTCAAATACATTTAATGAGGATCAAACCTAGTTACATTTTCCAAGTCTCCCTCTTAACTAGGGAGGTATTCATCATATACAAGTACAAGGAAGATCTCAACTATATGAACCATGAAGAGCTTTAGCCATGGTAATTCCATGGACTAAATTCCTAACCAGGGAAATCTATCCATTGGTCAACAATTTAGGCACCACAATGCCACATACTAGATTCTTAACTACGACAATATATTTGGGTGGGACTAAGATGGACTCAAGTTTTTAGCCACTTTAGGTACCATCAGGCTACTTGCTAACCATCAACCCACATATCCATGTGTGTATCCAAAAACAAAGCTTTATAATCAAAACCACCTATTCCAACTAGACATTGTTGGGTATACGACCAAAGTCCCATATTGACTAGAAGTGGGGAGGATCATGGGTATATAAGGATGGACAAATATCTCCATTGGTATGAGGCCTTTTGGGGTAAGTCCAAAAGCAAATCCATGAGGGCTTAGGTCCAAAGTGGGCAATATCATACCATTGTGGAGATATGTGGTGTCCAGAATTCTTACAAGTGGTATCAGAGCCATGCCCCGAAGTTAGCCAAGTGGATGAATCCTCGGAATGTCGAACGAAGGTGGTGGGCCCCGGTAATATCACGATGGGATCCGTGGATGAGCTCGGTTAGCAGGTGGTGTGCTCCGGATTCTTGATGGACGTGTCCTGGTCCCAACATGGTGAAGAGGAGTTGACCTGGGATAGAGCAAGCTCTCGAGGCAGGTGGTGTTCCATGTAAGGCGTGTGCTTCCAACGCATTGGAGCGGAGAATCTGGTTGGTAGAGAGTGGACGGATGGATAATCGTTTGAGGGGAGGCTCGATGGTCCTTTGTTCGAGGGGAGGATTGTTGGGTATACGACCAAAGTCCCACATTGACTAGAATTGGGGAGGATCATGGGTATATAAGGATGGACAAATATCTCCATTGGTATGAGGCCTTTTGGGGTAAGTCCAAAAGCAAATCCATGAGGGCTTAGGCCGAAAGTGGACAATATCATACCATTGTGGAGATATGTGGTGTCCAGAGACCTTACACCTGCCTCTTTCTACCCCAAAATTTGAGTCTCTGTATGGTTCTTATGGACATACCTGGATGGAGTCTTTTCTTCTACCCTTATCTGTTCTTCTGGTGCCTCATAAGTTTCTTCTTCAACATTATTCTAATCTAATCCTCATCATCTTCAAAATCTTCGATTTTTATCTGCTTTGGATTGTTGCCTGCTTCATCAACCACCACATCAATACTTTCAACATTTTTTCCAAGTCTTTTATTGTAACTGTTATCACCCCAAGAAACTCTCCTAGGTTATATCTTAGAGATTCTCAGGAATATTACAAACTCAACAAAAATGTTGGAAAATGGTGGATGAATGGAAGAATGATGCATATTCAAGACATATAACCACTTCTACTATGCTTAACCCCATACATGGGTGAACACTCCCAGACTACAAGGCTTTAGACCACCAATTACTCACAGTTTGAGGATAAGGTGATGATGGAGAATACTGACCACACCAGTAGATACACAAGACCCTATGATGGTCATCTGCAACCGGTAAAGAGTTCTGTAAATCTATTTCCTAATACTCAGATAGAATGACAGCTCTCTGGCATTAAACAAACAAAAACTTGCATACAAATTCAATGATACATACTAGATTCTAACACAGAGGTGGGATGACAACCCCTCTAATGCTAAATGTCAAGAGCACATGAATAAATGTATAACAGGCACAACCTAGAACAAAGAAGAAGTGGAAAGTGAGCAATTAACAGCAAAAGAAGCTTGTATTAGCTGAAAATGAAGACCAGACGCTGCACGTGTCACAGTAGTTATAGTCTCCAGAAGTTGAACCTTACATCAAAATAAAATTCATCAACCCTATTACATTATGAGTTTTGGATATATATAGAGGTTGATTACAAAAATATCTGCTATCCTATGCATGGAGGGGTCATAATGGACCACCAACCATATTAACTAACTGATATGGGTCTCTGATACAATCTGCTACTTTAATAAATTAATTTGACATTCTTTGGTACTTGGTTGTCCTTCTGAGGCAGGTGAAGTGTTGTATGAATAAATTTCCATAACTGCTAAAGGCGTTTAACTGCTCGAGGATCGTCCTTTTCTTCTCTCTGGTACACAGTGTGTTGAATGCAATGGTTGAAGCTTTAACTATGCAGAGCTGGTAGGTGATCACCTTCTTCCTTCAGGAGTGCAACATGGTTATGGACGTGAATAGCTGGGAATGATGTAGAATGGAAATTGGCCGTTGGATCACAGAGATGGACGGCGAAGATTGACTTATAGGAGATATCAGGGAAAGAACATGAATGGACAAACGTGGACCATCGAATCGCGGTCAGGCAGATCCGACAGCCATCGGGCGAGACACTAGCGCGGGAGATAACACACAGGGATGGACGAAACGGGCAGTAAGCGGTATCCCCGCACCGCTTTTCAAAGATGGTGGTATATGTACAATGGGCGCGCAATGCGAATAGATGGCTGACACATGACAGATATGATGGGTGACAAACCACTTTCCTCACGGGTTAAAGTGCAAGCATATCTCAGCGGCGCGAGAAGCGTATGTCGTAGGATCATGCGACAGACGATTGTACGGTGGAGGTTAAATTCACAAGTTTATGACTGATGTGACAGGGGAGGACTTAGCGGGTAGCACCTTTCTGCATATGCATGGTTATATGGGCTTTAACCTTGGCACCTGGGGGCTAAACAAAAATGGGTTTTTGCTGAATTTAGGAGTAAAACAGGGATGACAGGGGTTACGGAGTTATAAGGAAAATGAAGGACAAGATGAAACAACTACTGTGAGCTCGTTGTAAGCGTAACTATCACTGTCAGACCTACTTTTATATCCATCGAATGTTGTAGAATATAGCAGCGCTAACAGTAACACTTATATCCTTTACTTCGGGAAGAGTGTTGTGGGATAAACTCCCGTAGGGTCTTGGGTGAATACCGTAGCAGACTGGAGGTTATCTATGCAAAGAAACACATATTCCATGCAATCATAATGATACTATAAGCAAACTCTACGATAGGGGGTGTACCTGAGGTCCTACGTTTGGGAAGAGCCTTCCAAGGTCCAAACCCTTCTTGGATTTCCTTTGCTCCTTTGACCTACAAAACAATCAATTCAAGAAAGCACAATAGTATATGGACTAAACATCATAAAGAAACCATCTTCATATTATAAAGAAAGGTAGTTAGTTATGCACTTAAACAATCGTTCACATATGAATCATAATATGAATATCATAACATGAAGAAGATCTATATCAGGAACAAAGACATGTGTTTCTTTTATTATAGACAAATAAAGTACAGAAAAGGAATAATTTCACCTGATTCATCCTTTCGCAAGCTCCAAGTAGAATCGTCTCCCGGATTCGTCCAGTCTCAAGCCTTCAACAAACTCCTTCCATGACTTACTCCATGATATCTCAAGTAGTGTGAAATAATCAACACACACAAGGAAACAAGGGTTTCCTGTAGAATGGGGGAAGTGCAGGAGGCATAAGGATCTTCAGACTTGGTCAAGGAAATCTCAGCATAGTAATCTTTCTCTCTCTTCTCTCCTCCATTTCGCCTTCCCATAGAAGCCTTTTTATACTTCTCCCAAAGTAGTTTTTTTTTTAGTTGGGACTTCGTTGGGAACAGTTGGGCCACGTGCACTAACAGGTAATCAACAGGTAAAACTCGTGATCTCCGCCTGAAATTAAGGAGATTTATTTTTTTTAAGTGTTTTTAAACATATACGCGGGTTGGGTATACACAAACCCGCGTATACACACGTTTAGCTCAGGGCAATGTCGCGTATAGGGAATAAAACATTGTTTTTTAAATTTGGGACCAATTCTGGAAGGAGGGGTTGCCCTAGGCCATGAGTGCAGCATCATAAACCTCAAGAGTGAGATTTGGAGCTATAATAGATGCCATCGAATATATGAGGTTAGAAGGGGTACATGATGGCCGAAATATATTAAGGAAGTTCATGGAAAGGAAATCTATCGCAAACTGAGAAGGACTGCACCAGAATTCAGCCTGCCAAGCCACAAAAGGAGATTAGAAAGAAACACTATCTGAGGCGGGCATACCCATGCTCAAAGAAAATACAGCATGTCTGCATATCGAGTACAAGCGGATCGACCAAGTATAAAAGTATAAATGACTGGAAAATACATAATGGATCATTTGATCATGATCGAACAAGTACATGTCTGAATGTCACATATAAGAATGTCAACGATGCTGAAAGCTGAAGCGGATCACTGATATCAAAGACTGATCCCAAAAAGTACTAACTGAACATGATGGAATAAGATGGTACTACACTACAAACTCAGGTGCTAGCATATAAAATGTCGCCATGAATGACTACAACATATAAAGTGAAGTGGTATCTACTAGCAGCAACAAGAGCAACTATCAAGTGAACCAACTAATTCCGATACAACTTTAGGTCTTCACCGACCAGCGTGGTACATTTCTAAGCATGGGAATAAATGATCTGAAGTCGACCATGTGAGAAATTGTTTGATTACCGGTCATTGATGTATACCATTAAAAAATGTGATACTACTCACCGATAATGATAATGAGCGTCAAGGTACCCAGTACAATCCAACAAGTGTGAATAGATGAGCTGGAGTCGAACACCTATAAGAATCTATTGATCAGGAGACAATGATGGTTTCCTACTGTCGATAGCAAAGGATCTACCACTAATGACTGCAAACCCCAAGGTACTACCAAATGAACTCTAGATCTTTGCCCCAGAGCAATGAGTCGAAGTCGATAGGGAAAGATCCACTAGAAGGAAGGCATTAAGGCATCCTCCATCAATCTAGCACAAGTGTAACCCGTAGGCCAATAATGTGGAAGGAATCAGATGAAAAAGATGTAGTAACCCAACCGAAATACGTTTCCGGTGTACACAAGATGTGGCTAGCGCACGGCAGAAACCCTCTGAACCAACCAATAATGAAAGCTGACACAGAGGCAAGGTATCCAGTAATAGGGTCAAATGGAAACCAAGGTACTACACGAATCCCAATATGTGATAATGTGAGCTGATGTCGAACACAAGGGAAACCACTTAGTCAAAGACCCATGACATTGATCGATGCTGAGCACAAGGTGACCTATCAATAATGAAAATAGGGCCAGGGTGCAGCTCTAGGCCTGTCCTCAGAGCAAGATGTCGTCGTCCGATAAGGACAAGACCCACTAGCAAGAAGTTAATGGAGACCTTCTCAAACCGGCACGAGTAAAGGACCAATATAACTGATGTGATGATAGACATAGCACTGACAACTAGGGATGGTCGACTGAAAAATGAGTCAAGAGACACTGCAGAGAGGTCGACTCAGGCTAACTTCCCTTGAACAAAATCACGACTCAATGTGACTATGTGGCAACATATGATGACTCTGTATAAGCTCGTTGCACAGGAGGCACAAACGAACCCTCCATAGGATTGGAAGAGATAACCAATTAGGGGAGAACTGACTCAATAACAAGGTTAAGGCATACCTAAGTCAAACTAAATCCCACCCAAACGGAGGAGACTTTGTTTCGAGTGCTTTTTTCAAGGGCGACACGACTGACTCTAGCTACCAACAATAAATGGAAATACTGTCCCATTCCCGCTCTTTTTTGGAATATATAATTTTTTGGTCTTTTTCTTTAAAGCTGGAAAAAGAATAAAAGAATGCTATAGTATAGTGGAAAGAACGAGTGTCAATGAAGCAGATGATCTAGTTCCTGGGATTGGAACATTCCTATGCTCAATGCAGGGAGGCAAAAACTGGCCAGAGACACTCAAAGATGTGTTCCTTCCACAGGTCAAGGTGTGTCAAGCTGCAGAGGTCAAAGGTATGCAAGTTTGATTTTGCAGTTGTCATGGTCAAAAGTTGGCTTAAACACGAGTCCAATTGAAGCCGACTTAAGGCCAAAAGGTGCAGATAGTCAAAATGTAATGCAGTAGTACAACTCAACACAAAGGAGCCTCTAGGGTATAGGGCCAGAACAAAACGAAGAAGCAAAGAGGAATGAGTCTTCATCGTATACGTAATGGCGGGACTAGAGAGGACTCCCGAGCCTAAGGACAAAAAATTAGCATGAGTGCCAAGTGACAAAAAGGTACTAACTAGGGCACCCATGATAAGGTAGGCTCTACCACACAAGTCATGATACTTCTAAGCAATGAGAAGGTTCCGCACCATAACTTGGTGGGGTCAATCCTAAGGCCAAAAATGGAAAAGGAAACTGATAAGTGCACAATGCAGGCGGAAAAACCTAACCTATATGCCAGTTTCAGAAACCAATACCTGTCAGAACGGACCAACCATAAAAATTTCCAAATGAGAAATCTTCCAAGTTTTGTATACATAAATAGGAACACTAGACAAGAAGTTAATACATCCCACATATAAACTTCATATAAAATCTTGCGTTTTAGAATACAAAACTCAAAAATGTGTACCTTATATATACAATATGGTACAGGGAACCATGCAACCTTGTGGCTTACGCATAACAGTTCATTTGACAAAACCCCTTGCAGGGCTCAGGCCAAGGATTCCTTTGGTAGTCATAACTCATGGCTTCAAAGAGTTCCTCCTGTGAAGGCAAAACAAGTTCTAGGAAATCATGAGAACTACAAGGATCAACAGAGGGAATTAAAGGGTCCCATGTCCCTATAGGAAGAATCTCTCGGTCAACTGTCGGGACCAAGTCCCAAGAAGGGGAATAATAGGTCAAAGGATCCTTCTTAGAAGAATTTGAACATTGAGGATTCAATGCCACATAATTGACCCGTGGCAGGGTAGAGTCTACTTGAACACTTGGAACAAACCAAGGGGTACTCTGTAATAAAGTCGAATTAGGGTGGTAATTATTAGATGCAAGCTGATCAATAGTGACAATATTCCCGTTATGAGGAAAGCACATTACCTGAAAGAGTGAAGACACCACAACATTCATAGCATAGACATAATCACGCCCAAGTAGCATATTAAATTCTAAATGGCTATCAACCACCATCATATCGATTAAGACAGTCTTCCCACCTAAAGTGATAGGCAATTGAGGAAGAACACCCATAGATTCACTAGGTCTTCTATCATAGGTTAACAACTGACTCTGAGCTGTCAACAACTTTGGGGAACCCAAAGCTTTCCAAGTCAAAGAGGATATAATACTTACAGAGGATCCTTCATCCACCATACATCGATAGACATTTGTGGAATGAACTCTGACCTTTATTTGGAAAGGTGCAACAGAAGGAAGATGAGGTTCGACAAGACTATCCCAATCAAAGGAAACACTCTTGGAACTTGGAGGGGGAACATTCGAAGAAATCAGAATGCCCCTTATACTAGAAGACTCTGTACTAGAAATTAAGCAGACTCCTTTGTTAGGCGCTTCACCCCCCAAAAGAGGAGTGTAATCGGCCATGGATTGCACTGGCTCAGCCACATTATCAACCAATGGTTGATGGGATTGATGGGAAACCATATCAAATCTAGGAGTCGAAGAACTTTCAGACTAGGACCATATCCTTTGGACCTCTGGAATACCAGGGCATAAATGAGTAAGATGGTCTCCCTTGCATATCTTACAAGGGAACTTAGGTTTAAAACTTCTACGTCGAGGTTTCTTATCAAACCCCAGTCTGCCAACATGACTAGCAGTGGTTTGCGGAGAGTCCTGAACATGACTTATAGAGGTTGGTGACTCTTTGCTAGTATGACTTGCAGTGACTAGACTTATGCCCCCATCATGACTAGCAACGGCTGAAGGTCCATCTCCAACATGATGAGCAGAGGTTGAAGACTCATCTTCCACATGACTAGCAGAGGTCGAAGATGAAGTGCTAGTATGACTTGCAGTGACTAGACTTGTGCCCCCAGCATGACTAGCAGTTGCTGAAGGTCCATCTCCAACATGACGAGCAGAGGTTGAAGACTCATCTTCCACATGACTAGTAGAGGTCGAAGATGAAGTGCTAGTATGACTTGCAGTGACTAGACTTGTGCCCCCAGCATGACTAGTAGCGGCTGAAGGTCCATCTCTGACATGATGAGTAGAGGTTGAAGACTCATCTTCCACATGACTAGCAGAGGTCGAAGATGAAGTGCTAGTATGACTTGCAGTGACTAGACTTGTGCCCCCAGCATGACTAGCAGCGGCTGAAGGTCCATCTCCAACATGATGAGCAGAGGTTGAAGA
>APFE030659268.1:0-20163 GCA_000404065.3 Pinus taeda
TGAAAGAGGGAGTTTAGGGGAAGAATTATGACATATACATCATCATACAATTTCGTTTGCAAGGATGTTATGGGATGTAGGGTTTAGGGTTTGATTTTGGATTTCTTAATATTTTTGGTAGGGAAATTAAATAACAGTGATAAGGGAGTAAGAAATGGGAGGTGGGAAAATGTAGGAACAATAGGAATGAAAAGGAATACCTTAAAACAGCAAAACAATCCCTAGCAACTTTGATATTTTCAAGCAAAAGCACATGAAGTCTTTACTTGCAAATGAAGGCTTTTAAAAGATTATCATGATCTTCTTCAAGCTTTAGCAAACCATAATTTATATGATTGAAGGTCTACCTGACAAGCTTGAACAATTTGTGGTCTTCTTGAAGTTTATAATCAATTGCTGTAGGTGAGCTCCTGACAGGTCGCGTGGAGGGGTAGCGCACGGATCCTCTCTGCAATTTCGCCCGATTTTGTCTCCAAATCTCCTTTCACTATTGTTATGAGGCAAATGATAATCAAATGGAGGGAGGGAGGGGCTTTATAGGCTTGATTTAAATTAGTTTCCCCTCAAACCCTCTTTCTAATGTTTATAAGTGACACTTTTTCAAAATTTAAATGGTGCTGACTTTATGGTTTCTTTTTGTCCTGAAATTGGTTGAACTGATGCTTTTTTCTTGAAAATTTTTGCAGGGATAGCTTCTGAGGAATCTTGGAAAAGGGTACCAGGACTGAATGCTGACTTTCGAAGAATTTTTGAATTTTTACACTTTTTACAAAATTTTGAGAAATGACCTTGGCTTTAAAAACAGGGTTTTTAAATCCAAGGTAAAAATTAACTGTGCAAGATGAAATCTTTTGAAGAAATACTTTGATAGTTCATCCCTCTGGCCTGCTGGGCATTTATTGAATTTTAAAGACATGACCTCAAAGACAAATTGGACCTAAACCCTAGACCTAGGACTTTTGACCTTAAGACAAGACAAGCAACTTTGAAAGAGTTTATTGACTTAAACAACTTGATCCAGCAGTGCCAAGAGGGGAATAAAGAAACCAGCGCCTCCATCAGGGTTATGGCATGCCTAATGGAATGCAATGAGATGACACTGATGAGACACCTACTTATTCAAATTCAAAGAGCTTTGATCGCTGATGGAGGGCTACTAGACCGACTCTAACATTGGCTCCAATGGGGATGGTAGCTCCTTGGAGGTACCAAGAACCTGAGACCTATGGGAGAGCAGACCAGTGTTTTCAACCATTGGGCGATGGAGTCAAAAACTCAAACTAAAATGCATGACTGAAAACTGATGGCTTGACGACACAAATTGACTCTCACTCAACTAAGAATTGACTCGATACTTAAACACAACCGACAAACTGGAAATGATGCTCAAAGTGGAGCTTATTCATCACAACCTACTCTAACAGTTTCATTCATCACCTTATCAAGTGAAATGAAACAACCAATGTAACCATGTAAGCATCCTGGCTGCTGTTTGATTTCTTCCCAAGTGCTCACTTATGAACAACAAGAGAGAACTATTGAAAGGCTACTCCCATGACAACCTGGAAACAAGTCCATTGAATGATATGGATCCTCCCGCCTCCAAAAACACTGCATAAGGATCTTGAAATTCAAGCACACTGGAACTTAGCTCATCTAATGGATTACTTCTCATTTCCTCATACGATGAATGCAAACTTTGATCTGAGCCTTGTGACGAGACCTCTACTGAAAATGACAAAGTAACTGGCTGCCGGATTAAATTCATATCAGCACATGTTTCAAGCTCACATTTAGTCAATGGAGAGATACTTTGACTGCAAACCTCATCCAAAACATCAGCTATTGGATCACGAAAAACTTGAAAAGACTGCTACAACCCATTTTCTATTGGTTCCAACGTGATTACATGATTGCCTACATGCTGCTCATTCTTTACTGAAGATGTATTATGCAAATTTCCCTTCAAAAGCTGAAATGATTCAAAACAGAAAGGAAGAGAACCTTGAATCATTAAATCATGTGTGTGCACTTCCAAGTCTTCAACTACAACTTGACAATCAATGGCTTTCGGGGGTTTTAAATATGAATATGAGAAGTCTTGAACAAAATTTTCATTGCTCTCAAGATGATTCAAATCAAGACTTGTTGAATTTGATTTCTGATTGCATGGTAGTTATCTCTGATGAACTGAAACGAATCAAAACAAAAAGGCAAAGATCCTCCACTTACTTCAAACTTTGAAGCACTTTCCTCATCATTATCATAGCTGATATGTGATGGCTGAACATTGTATTGAAGCTGCTGAAAATGAACTTCTTCCTCCCACAAAC
This sequence comes from Pinus taeda, assembly GCA_000404065.3. Classification (NCBI taxonomy): domain Eukaryota; kingdom Viridiplantae; phylum Streptophyta; class Pinopsida; order Pinales; family Pinaceae; genus Pinus; species Pinus taeda. Next base: position 2,334 of record APFE030659268.1, read on the forward strand.
CAGCTGCTGATTTGTCTGTAAGATTAGCTCTTGTTTGGAGAACATAATCATCATCATACTGATCAAACTGAGGCAATTCATCACCAAACATACACATCATATCAACAGCTCTCTCTTCTTCACAATGATCTATAAAACAATCACTATGACAACTGGGATAAGAAACAAAATGTTTTGGAGCAGCAACTTGTTCTTCTTCAATCGGCGAGCCATGAGCAAGAACATAATCATCATTCCTTGCGTTGATCTTGTCCATCATCTTTTCCATTGCACTTGCCAAAATGTCATGTTTCTCCTTTAGAGATGTTGATTCGACTGGATCTATGTTTTTCATTTCTTCTTCTTTCAACCTTGCCTGTCGGATCAACAGATGCACCTCTACATTTACTGCATTGTTTTGCATCTCATGAAGAGTTGCAATATCCCTTTCTCTCAGCTGAAACTCCATCTCCGGATCAAAGGCACCCGGATAGTGCAAGAGAGCAGATCTAGGAGTAGGCCTTATCTCAACTGGCATTGAATAATAAACTTGGTTACATCTGGCTGAAAATCGTTGTACTGTCTACCCTGGCAATCCTTTCAGCTGGTTATACTCTTCTACAATCAAGAAAAGGTTCTGCCCGATCATCCACCTGTCGAGAAAAACTTTGACAAACTACTGGAAATCTGAAATGCTTGCATCAAGCAGGGCTTTGAACCAACTCTTCACTTTGCCTTGCAAAGAAAGAGCAAAATGCCTAATACTAACATCGTCATCATCAACTTCAAAAAGATCTAGAAAATTCTCAACATTCTGCACATGTTGCTCAGCATTGACATTCTTACTTTCACCATCAAACCTCGGCAAGTATAGATCATAGTTTTTGGGGAAAGCATGGAGAACAGAAGGTAAAACAAGAGGTTTATACCGATCTGGAATTTTACAAGGTGTAGGGGTATGTACAACAGGTATAGAATTAGTCTTGGTCTTTTTAGGTTCATCAATTTGAAGATGGTCATCACAAAATTTAGAAGAAAGGTCTTGATCAAGCTCAACGGCATGCAAATCTTTGGTATTCACAATCTTCAAAGGGAAAGAATCAACTGCAGGCCGAGGATCTCTTCTCAAGCATAATATTCTTTGCAAAGCCTTCTTGACATTTTTGGGAAAAGAGAAGAAATAATTTATGACAAAGAACAAAATGTCTTGGATGAAATTCCAACATGAATACCTTATCTGTCCATGTTGTCCTTTCATGTTTCTACTGGTCGGGATCATCCTCCAGTGGAGTCTTTGGATCTGATCTCGAAAATGATTTAGAGTCACCAGGTGAATGATTTCAGCCTTTCAAGTGTCTGATCGGTGTCCACCATCAACCATCAGATCTGAACTTGATACATGTACTGGGGTAATTAACAAGTTAAATTTCACGTTTACAAACTAGACCGAAGATTGACTGAAGCAACGTTTATCTACTTCCGCTAATGCAAAGCAAAAGCGTTTCGAAGGCTACCTGGCATAACCTCAGGCTCCGTCTGTAGCTTATAAAACAAATGAAATAAACAAGCAAACCATTTGTTCTTTCCCAGTATGGTCGCCAATATGTTAGCGCTTGAAATTTCACTTCAGGCTGAAAAAGGTAAACTTTAAGGCAACATCAAACCACTTAGCCTCGTAGCTAGCCCTACGGGGCAGGAGAGGGCTCTCTCCAGTCTATCTCGGAAAAGATCTTCAACGGGAAGAGATAACCAATAAAAAACACTGATTTTAGGCTAGTAAACTGATAAAAATGTTTGATTTGGGATTTTTAGGGTTTTGGTGGAAAATTGGGGAAAGGCAATTTTGGGTGCGGGGATTAGACACAGTTTTTGCAGGGGGTTCTTTGGGGCGAGGTAGGAGACTGTATTGATGCCTTTGAAAGATTTGGATGGATGAGAATGACTGGTGAGGAGCTAAGGAGAGCAAGCAATCACCTTGAATTCTCCTTAAACAGCTGAAAACATTGATATTAAGCCAACTTAAAGGCAGAGCATAGCAACCATGAATTCTACCTTAACACTTCATTTGCCTAATTTGCAGAAGATAAAAGTAAGAATATGATTCACATAAAAAACTTACAAGTACAAAGAGAAACACACCATCAATGCATGTAACCACAAGAATCCCAAAAAGGACTGCAAAACCCTGGTCTTTCTTCCTTTGCCAAAAATGCAGAGATACAATCAGTAATACAATAGAAGCTTTCTCCTTCAAGAGTCCAACCATGAAAATAACTAAGAAAGTACATAATATCGGCAAGCTAACATCTTTCCTTGCCTATAGGGGTCGATCTCACTATCCTAGGAGCTGTTTCAACCAATTCTAAACTGAGCATTGAAAACTAGGCAATCAAAACAACTTGCCTCTATAAGCTAGGAAACCAATTCATTCATTAAATTTTTGCCTATCTTATGAATGAATCTTCTAGAAGAGATAAATGAGTGTCAAAATATCATAAAATTACATAATTTACATCAAGGAGGATCAAAATTCACTCCAAAAACTCAAACCTAGTCAAAACTGCGTTTTGTTGAGCTGTAGGTACAATTTCTGTGAAAATTGCCAAAGGGGTCGCGCACTGATTCTAAACGGGTCACGCACCTTTGGAGACGCTTTTGAGGCACTTCCATGTGTCCAAATGAGGCAAACGTGGGCTTGTTGGAAAGGTCTGGATGTCTACTTTCTAAATCAAGTGGAATTTCTTAATTTGGTGTCTATTTGCCCCTCCAAAATTGCAATCTCCCAAGACTGCTTCCTGTGTGTCAAAAAGGTGGCAGAAAGTCATTTTTTGTTTTTTTTTGACCTTCTGGAGGCTCAAAACTTGGTGAAATTTCTTGATCTTCGCTGAGCAAGTGTATTTTTGCATGAAAAATCCAAAAATGCAAACTTTTCCTGAAATTAACCTCCCAATCGAAAGGGTTGCGCACGGTGCGCGACCCTTTGGTGAAGAAACCTGTTTTTTGACCAAAAATTCACAAATGACCAAAAATGCTCAAATTTTTTTGAAATTTGTGCTGGGGTTGAGTCATTTAGCACCATGATCCTTCAAGGAAGCCTCAGCCAAGATATGGAGGGGATCGGGCCTTTTTCTTCGTTTGAGTGCCTTAGCCAACCGTCCTTGGAGCACCTTCATTCTTGCCTTGCATACGTGCATTCGGGCCCAATAATGGTTCTTCATATTCCGGAGCAGGTCTTAACTCGAGAATCCAAAGCACACCAAAATGTTTGTTAAGCCTGGAAACAAGCAATCGGAGGTATCAGGGCACTCCTTGACCAAGAATCCAAAGATTATAGTCTCCACACACAAGCTATCAGTGAATCTAAAGACTACCCCACCTCCACCCTTTAGCTAAAACGAACAATCTAGAGACTATTAACTCTCACCTGAGAGGTGCCCAACCAACACTTACATTGCTCAACCAAATGAGAAATCCCTTCCAATAGTTTGTTGAAATACCTTTGCACACTATTGTCGCTTCCAACGCCCACACAACACTTACTTTTTTCACACAGGTTGCTTCCCATTGTTGTGTTCTCTTTCACCTGGAGATCATTGTCCCAAAATGAATTGTTCCTTCTTCTTTTTGTTGCCTTCTTGCTGTGTTTTTCTCTCTCATGGTTATTACTCCCCTTTTACAAGACTCTGTACCACTTCATTTTGAAACCTTCTAATTTTCCATGTCTTTCCATGTCCCTGCCCAGACCAATAAATCCCTTGGCCAACACAACCCACCCTCCTTTAATTTCTTGTCATTTCTTTCTTGTAAATTTATCCAATAAAGCATGGTCCCGTCCTCCTTGGAGAGACCCATTCACTTCTTTTAGCTCCATTTAATTTTCAGTCAACTTCATTTAAACCCAAATTAGTCCATCGTGTCCATGAAATGGACTACTTCCTCCAAGTTCCCAAGCAACTTCCTCAACTCAAGCTATGGAATTTATGTCCCTTTCTCTTGGGAAATTAATTGTGATTACATTTCCAATAATAATTACATGGAAAACATTTACAATATTTGTAAGAGGTAATTTTCAAAATGGATTGTTACACCCAATATTCTAAGTTTCCCAAAGTGAAGTTTAGGTCCTTGCCTAGGACAACTTTGTTAGAACTGAAACTTGAAAGTCAAGCAATAGAGGACCAATATTTTGGTCAGTCAATGTACGAACCATATACATTGATAAAATTAAGGATCAAATCCGATTTAGCAAAGGTGAGATCCATATCCAACAATGGCTTCAATGACAAAGTTGAATTTAGGGATCCATCCTGTAATTAGGCCTCCAGATTAGTCCATAACATCAATTGTCAAAAAGTCCCAATCTGGAAGGATTTAAAGCAAAATAATGGTATCATTTTCTCCATCCAACATGGTTTCTTAAAGGAAAATAACATGGGGGGAGAAATGTTCATAGAGTCTCCTCAAAGCCAATTTTTTAGAGGTATTGACTAAACCCTTGTAGTTAAGTGAGGTAACTTTCATGAGGAACCTTTAGGAGGGCTTGTAGCTCTAAGCGCCCTTTGAATCAAGGTTTGTTTCCCAAATTGAATCTCATAATATTCATTATGTTGGCCTTTTGAAAGGAATGCTTTTTGACCTCTAGAAGAAGAGGAGATAATGAGATCCTCAATAAGCCCTAAGCCACGACCAGGGTCAAAGGGGGTAGGGAGAGATGCGGTAGGGGGACGGGTAGAAGAACTATCCAAATATTGTAGATTGTAGTGACGTGGGGAGACCAGAACAGATGAGGATGGTGTTGAAAAGTGTAATTAGGTGCAGTCTTTATAATGACATGTAATTTTGATTTTATGTAAAAGAAGAAAAGAAGAAAAATAAAATTATTGTAATGCTTGCATCATGGATTTATGAGCAAGATATTTTATTTTTAGTTAAGGCTCCCATTGTGAGCCCTTATGGATTTGGTCATCTACTCATAAAATTCTAAAGAGTCATTGTCATGTAATGAAGGCATGTTACACATTGTAAAGATTCATATTTTTTTATTATGTAAATTCACCCTCCAAGACCTTGTCACTTGTCTTCTCTCAAGTCGGCTCACAATGAAAGGATAAATCTAGAAGATGAAGTCTACCTACTCCAGAGATCATGTCGGCCTAATGGACATGGACAAACAACTATATATAGCAGTGCTCAACCTCATTTGGAGGATATCAATTTGGTGAAGCAAGTTTGAAATAACAAGTGCACAGATCATATTAGAAAGATCCTTAAAGCCAATGAAGAAAGAAGGAAGGACAACGAAGGAGAGGGTCATCATTGTGGACTGTTTTCGGCAGGTTTACCCTCACACATGTGAGAATTTCAAGTCCAAAGTTGGAAAAGGAAGATTGAATATTACAGTCACTAAAAGGTGATCTTGTTTGGGTGAATTCTTCGCTAAAGGAATCCAAGTTAGATAAATAATATTCTCTCTCAAGGAGAAGGCTATTTGAGAAGCCAAACCTGATCTAGGGTTTCTATTGTGAAGAAAATAGTTGCAAATCTACAAGAAGAAGTCAAAATTCTGAAGGAAGCTGAGAAGAGGAAGAAGAAGAGAAGCATTGATCTAAGGGACAAGAGGAGGCTTGTGAATTAGTCTTGGAAGGGCTCTAGTGTCAAGGGTTTTCGTCATGGAATTTGTATTCATCAATTGAAGGTTATATAAGGAGAATTTGTGTGGGTCTTCCTCTTAAAGTGTGAGACGTTTTGGCCCTGGCTCATAACCTACATTCTATGTCTCTTGCCTATTTATGTTCATGCATTGGTAGTTGTTTACGAATAAGAACACTAATAATATAATCAGAAGAAGAATATCATAATATAAAGAAGTAAAAAACACTCACAAGCAGTTACTAATAGTAGAGAAATCACTTATCTATTGATGCCTTAGATTTCTCAACATGGTATCGAATCCAAGGTGACAAAGTCAAGGAGAGGGCATCTAATTAAAGAGACACATAAGGATCGAGTTTCAAGAAAGGTATCAAAGCAAGTCGAATAATAACAAAAGGAAAGTTGAAAGTTCAATATCTACATCATATCGAAACCCTAGATCAAAGAAATATACTTCACCAAGAGTCTTGGAATCATCAAGGAAGCAGAAAGAAACATCAAAACCTTAGAAGCATTTTCATGATCATCACTCATCCATCATCTAAGGGGTAGAAGCTTTTTCAAAGACTAAGGAATGCTAGATCGAATAAAATTTTCATCATCTTCAAAAGGGTTTGTGAAGCAAGCTCTCTTTCATTAAAGCAAAGCTTTAACCTTTGAATAACTCCATCAAAGTGATCTCTCTCTCAAAGAGATCAAGGATGACTCTTGTAGAAAATAATCTATCAAGTAATAGTATTCTACTATCTATATCACTATCAAGTTAAAGGAGGAAGCAAGTGGAGAAAGCAACATCTACTCAAGTAAGTATATTACTTCACCTGAATCTATCAAAATGTCTTTTTGCAAGGAGAGCAACAAATTAGTTGGGGCTTCAAATTTTCTTGCATGGAAGAAAAGAATAGACCTAAACCTTATTAAGAATGAAGCCATGGATCAAATCAATGAGTTAATAACCCAACTTCCCAAAGAATATACTCAAGCACTTGGTAAATACATGAAAGGGGAAGTGAGGGCCCAAAGGATTCTCATAGAATCCATCAAAGACTCCCTCATCCCATATGTATCAAAATTAGATACTTCAAAATATATATATATGACAAATTGGTAGAGTTGTTTTGTGTAAGTACTGTATGAGAAGTTATCTCTCTAAGGAAAGAACTATACAAATTGAAGATTTGAAAGGAAGAAGGAATAACCTCATATTTCATGAGGATTTCAGAAATAAAAGATCAACTTCAAGGTCTGGGTGAAATAATGTCTGACAGAGAAATGGCCACTGTAATATTAAATGCACTATCAAAGGAATGGGGCAACTTCACTTCAAGTACTTATGGGAAGAAATAAGCCACTCCTTTCCAAGATCTATGTCATTGTGCAAGATCGAAAAAACGAGATTAAAGGCAAAAAATGATGTAGGATCGAATGAGAAAAACCAAACATATGTTGTTATGAAAAAAAGAAAAGGAAAGTTTGGTAAATTTGGTCCTCATAAGAAAAATAAGAACATGTCTAAGGTTCAATGCTATGGATGTCAAGAATATGGGCACTATAGAAGAGATTGTCCTAAACTTAAAAGGGACAATAACAAGAGAAATAAGGAAGAAGCCCATATTACCGAAGAAGTGGAAGAACTTAAGATCAAGAAGCCTAAGAAGGAGGAAGTGTGAGACCTCTACTATGACTCAGATAATATCCTTCACTAAAATTACTCTTCAATCGTGTAAATTATAGTTATCAAGATAGGAAGCATTGTGAATAAGATAGGATGCATCATATTAGAAAATGACATCGTAGTAGAAGCATTATAAGTAAGATCTTGTGACGTAGGTAACATGAAGGATGTCTCGAATAAAATATATGGAATTCAACTATGAAGCATATAACTCTTGGAAACCTCATTGGAAGCTCAAGTGACACTTATGGAAAAAGGAAGAAGTCATCTAAGACAAGGCTCATCATACATCAGTCAAAAGGTAACATCTGCAGGATAGGATATGAAAGATCCTCAATATTCTCTGATGGAATCTTCATTACAAGGTTCACCGATCATGAGGGGAAGCAAGTTTTTCATCAAGAATTCCAAACTTGTGAAATTCATGGGATGATGGTATGATGACATAATAGTGAAGCATATCAAGGTAATGAAGCTCATTCATGCAAAGGAATTTGTTGCAAGAAGTTTGGATGGCCCAAAATGAGGTATGTATGCTTACATTTGATATTGTGGAAGTCATGCCATATAGTTTCAGATATCATGAACCAATGATCTATCTTAAGAGCATGATTAAAAGAAAGGATCTCCTCCTTCAAAGGGATGCACGAATGCATGGGTCACATATTTACTAGATGAAACAAACATAATATGTCCTCATATGAAGTATGAGGTGGTTGACTGCAATTGAGGAACTTTGATTGCAAGCTCCTTGGAAAGAAATATGTGAAGAAAGGAAGGAAGATATCATGGAATATGCAACAATGGTAAAGGCAATAAACATATGAAAAAACAAGAATATTTGACTATGATATCTCCCAGAAAGATATGAAGACTCTAATGGAAGTATGGAAAAGATGGATACCCTTGAAAATAAATATCCTTAAGAGTGTTGAAAAGTGTAACTAGGTTCAGTCTTCATAATGACATGTAATTGTGATTTTATGTAAAAGATGAAAAGAAGAAAAATAAAATTATTGTAATGCTTGCATCATGGGTTTCATAAGCAAGATATTTTAATTTAGTTAAGGCTCCCATTGTGAGCCCTTAGGGATTTGGGCTTCTAATCATAAAAGTATAAAGAGTCATTTATTGTCATGTAATCAAAGCATATTACACATTGTAAAGTGTCATATTTTTTTTTTGGGTAAATTCACCCTCCAAGACCTTGTCACTTGTCTTATTTCAAGTTGGCCTACAATGAAGGATAAATCTAGAAGATGAAATCAGCCTAGTCCAAAGATCATGTTGGCCTAATGGACATGGAAAAACAACTATATATAACAGTTCTCATCCTCATTTGGAGGATATCAATTCAGTGAAGCAAGTTTGAAATATCAAGTGCACAAATCATCCTAGAAAGAGCCTTAAAGCCAACGAAGAAAAAAGGAAGGATAACGAAGGAGAGGGTCATCATTGTGGATTTTTTTGGGCTAGTTTACCCTCACATGTGCGATAATTGCAGGTCTGAAGTTGGCAAAGGAAAATTGAAGATTGCAGTCACTAAAAGGTGATCTTGTTTGGGTGAAGTCTTTGCAAAAGGAAGCCGAGTTAGAGAAAGAAGAGTCCATCTCAAGGAGAAGGCTATTTAAGAAGCCATATCTGATCTAGGGTTTATATTGTGAAGAAAAGAGTTGTAGACCTACAAGAAAATGACAAGATTCTAAAGGAAGATGAGAAGAGGAAGAAGAAGAGCAACATTGATCTAGGGGAGAAGAGGAGGCTTGTGACTTGGTCTTGGAAGGGCTCTAGTGTCAAGGGTATTTGTCATGGTCTTGGAAGGGCTCTAGTATCAAGGGTCTTTGTCATGGTCTTGGTATTTGTTAATTGAAGGTTCTATAAGAAGAATTTGTGCGGGTTTACCTCTCAAAGAGTGAGAGGTTTTGGCCTTGGTTCATAGCCTACATTTTATGTCTCTTGTCTATTTATGTTCATGCATTGGTATTTGTTTGATGAATAATAACACTAATAATCTAAGTAGAATAAGATCCTAATCTAAAGAAGTAAAAACACTCATAAGAAGTTACTGATAGTAGATAAATCACCTATTTATTGATACCCAAGATTTCTCAACAGAGGGAGGGTAGGATTTCGAGGAGGTGGGGTGCAAAAGGAGAGGCCCTCGATGAGGGGAGGAGAAGGGATAGAAGGGAGCACAGAGGAAAGGGAGAAGAAGGCCGGGGGGGACGGGGATGGGCGAGGAGAGCCTAAAGAGGGGTATGAGAGGGATAAACGAAGAATTAGTATGTGATACTTTAAGAGAACACACAATAAACCACAACTGATCTTTTGAATAAAAGAAGAAACTGGGGGGTAAAAGATCCCATACCTAGATTATGAAGAGCATTAGAGAAGAGGGGAGATGTTGTTGAAACCTGAGCTGCTATGACCTCCATGGATTGGTGTGCTTGAATCTGAAGAGACTTTGAAGAAGGTGATATCTAAATAAGATCCATGCTTGTAGGAACTTCTTTGTTTACTGTAGGTGAACAAGTCTTCGGGTATTTCTTGAGAGATTCTAGGGTAACATGAGGAGATTTTGCAAGAGATGGAGGGAGAGTGTCTTAGTAGAATTCACTTTTGCGAACACATTTTTTCATGTTCCCTTTTTTAATTGCATAGTCCCAACTTAAGTGCCCATAGACAGGGCAATGAGAGCATTTAAATAATATCCCTTTGTAGTCTATGTTTTGCTTGTGAGTAATTGAATCCACATTGATGAAAATGGACTCGGGGAACCCCTCACACATATTTAGGCCAACCAGAATACGAACAATCAACATTACACCAATTTGTTTGAAATAAAGGTTAGCTTCATAGAAAAACCCTGGAAAGTTCCCAACCTCCTAAAAGATACTTTCATACCAGAAGATTGGTGGGAGAGCTTGGAGATGGACCTAGATAGGCACCAAATCCATTTTTTTGCTTGGGCATCAAAATTTATGGTCCAATTCTTTAGTAGGAGAGCTTGAGAACCCCAAGTCCATTTCTGGCCAAAATTTTCCCAACATCCTCTGTGCTCGACAATTGCCATCCCATCCCTTATTTTATGAAGAGCATGCAATGAGTTGAGTACCCTAGTAAGGGTTTGAGATTTAGTTCCATCCACCTACATAGAACCACCATGTATATTCTTCGACTAATGAATCAACCAACCACCACTTTGTCTTTCATATCTTGGATTTTGTTTCAAAGAACTTCCTTTCCTAAGACTAGAGACGATTCCTTAGAGTGACACTTGATGCATTTCCAAGATGGTTTTTTAGGTGGACTTTCTGGTGGAGCTATAGGGTCAACCTTCCCCTAAGAATAACTACCTAGATTGAGCATTGTCAGTGTAAGGAAATCATTTAGGAAATTGGAAGAGGGGGAAAGGGAGGCAGTTTATCGGTAAAGAACTAGGAGGTAACCACACTGTAACACGAGTGTTTGGTCAATTCAATGTCCTTGAATTGGCAATCATAAATTGTTAACCAGGGTGCATAGACCGAAGAAGTGTAGGTGCACAATATGTGCTTAGAAGCTATCTTAGTATGTCGTTATGCATTTGTCACAATCTAGTCCAAGGGTGGAGGTGATGTTCTTAGTTGAACTAATGTTGTCATTCTTAAGGATAAGTTTCCTAGGAATCAATTATTGTTTAATCAATTTATGGATGATGTGAAGGTGGCTTTACTTATGTTAAGTTGTTTGGAGTTTGATTTTAAACCTTCTTGTTGAAGCTCCTAATCTTCTAAGTGTAAAATAGAATCTTACTCTAGCATCTTTGAAGGAATTACTTTTGAACTCAATTGTTTTAGGAGAAGTCTTCTTACTTGTTCAATTTCTGTTCAAGCATTGTAATCCAAGCAACATTATGAATTGAACACACTTAATTATGTTGGATAATAAGCAAAGAAAATAATTGTGCAATACCAGGTATAAAGCAAAGTAAACAACAGTCTAATCTAGGCATAAAGCAAAGTAGAATTCTTATGCAGGTAACGATTTGAAATCATTATATAACATATTCACACAAAATAGAGTAATTGAATAATTGAAAGAAATCAGATTGCATTCGATAAAAACCTGACATTGATTGCAGGGGCCCTCCACATAGTAGTTCAGAGCTTTAAAACAGTACAATACTTGCACACAAAAACCAAATTCATTCACATGGAAATCATAAATTGTTCAGAAAACATGTCATAGTGCGCACCCAAATACCAGTGTGGCCATTGAATTCATAACATGTCTTTTACATAATTGTATGAGAATAAGCCTAATATCTCTTAACCCTGTCTAATATTATATCATGAAACCGTCATTTTTCTATTTCTAAAGCAAAACGATAAGGTTTTAGCTTATCTCGGCTCTGTACTGCATTAATTTGATGGTTGACTTGGAGTTTGACAGCGATCTCCTGTGCCACCTTTGGAAAATGGTTTCGAGTGAATAGGAAGGTATTCATGAGGGAATCACCTCCTATCCATCCACACCTTTTGTTACTGAACTGGAGCTCTAAAACCTCGCGAACAATGAACGCAACCATGGAATCCTGGGCTAGCTGTGGAAACACGTCAATTTGGTAGCTAATTGCAACTTTAATTAAAATAATAGGGTATTCAGCTGAATATGAACAAGAAAACATACTAATGCATACCTTCATCAAAACCTTGGAGATATGGATTTATTAAGTGGTGCATATATATGAAAAAGAGAGGATTATTGGGAAAAAAGGATGTCATGGTAGGGAAATCTTCAGACTCTACATTCCCCCAGATTGGAGATGTTATATGTCCTCATACACTTCCTCTTTGTCTTATGCTTGTGTCTCTTGTTTGTTATTTCCCTTTGTCACCGATTTCTTCTTTCTGGCAGAGATTGGAATTCTAGGCTTCCTCATTAGGATTTTGTCCTTTAAATTGGTTATCTTTCTCTACATAATTCTGTTCTCCTTTTTCAGCTTCTTGTTTTTCTTATACCACAGGCTTAGATGTAAGATTAAATTATCACTCTTGGTGATTTGTATTTCACTCTGTGTCTTCAGGGCTTGATTTTCATTTTTAAGATATCAATTCAATGTTTCCAGTTCAAATATCTCCTGCTTCAAGATGTTTGAGGCTGATTGTTCATTTACCTGGTTGCTTCCTTCTCCAGGGTTTTGTATTGATTCATATGTTGCTATCGCCTTCCTTTCCAATGATTCTATGTAGTCATATATTTCTTGTTGTGCAGGGGTCAATACTTGGGCTACGTATCAGGCTCCCTAGAGTGAGTTGTAAGGCTATGGTGATGATCTTGGTGACCCTTTTGGAGAATCCCCAAAGCTTCCAATTAGCTCATCCCCTATTGATTCAATCTCTATCGGAGTGTTTTCTGTTGGCTCTTCTTCAGTCAGCTCATTTTCCTCCAGGTTGATGTATTCTGTAATTTTTGGTGTGGTTTGTTGAGTTGTGCTCAACCTTGTGCTTCTTCTCAACCCTGGGGTTTGTGTTTTTTGCACTTTCCTCCTTTTATCCTCTGATTTTCCTTTTAGAGGAGAAGTTTCAATTCGTGAGAGTTCTTCCTTTCCTCGGCTAGCTTTCTTTCTTCTAGAGTTTCCCCTCTTCATTCTCTAAAAATATTGACTATGGGAAACTCTTCTTCTGTTACCTCTGTCTGAGTTTGAGGTGCCTATTCTTTTGTCATTTCTATGGTTATTTTCCTCCCTCTGAGGGTCCTACTGCTAACTGGTTTTTCTGGGGATCTTTCCTCGAAATGATTCCTTATCAAGAAACTTTCCCATTCATCCCCTGTACTTTGGAGGTGAAATTCAACCAATATTTTCACTAGACCATGATGGTACATGGTGTTTTCTATGCATTGAACTTTATTTTGAACATTTGTAGCCATTTTCCCAAGGCTATTCAAGAGAAAATAGGAAGATTCATCTGATGATCCTCCAGGAAGTGCATCATCATTCTAATATGATAAAAATACATATGTCCAAACCTACCCTCACAAGTGATAAACTTCTGAAGCATAAACAATAAGTTTCTCCATTTACCTTTAAGAGCGGAGCTTGGAATACCTTTCTTGTAGACCGTCGTGTCCATGTTTGGATTCTTAAGAAAACCCCTCCAGTATTCACTATCAATCCCACTGTTTTTAAACCATTTTTCCCATGCCTTGGCAACTTGGTGGCCTCAGCGATCATATACTCTGTTACTGTGAGCTTGATATGCCTAATTTTGGCCTCCATTCCATCTAAGGAAGTTGCGAATGTCTTGATTACCTCTTTGTGGAAACTGCTAAACTTCTCAATGAACTGCAGCCATTGTCTTCTTTGCAGCAACTCCCTAGTTTGTGGGTACCCTTTTAGGAATTTCTTTCCTGCTAGATCTGTTTGAACAATTACCCCCATGTTGAAGGATGCTTCGCCTTGAAGATTGATTACCTTGACAGGAAAATGGGACTGGTGGGTTTTGCTAACTGGCAGAAAGATGGAGTAATGGTGAACGAATATAGTAGTGTAGGAATAGGGAAGAATGGATGTTCAAAAGGATTATGGAAATGGATTTGACCATTGGATGTATTCAAACTTATGATTTGGTAATTAACTTGGAAGATTTGGTGCAAGGTCATGATATGACTTCTAGAGTGGTGGCATATGATATTTTGTTAAACAACCATTACCCTTAGGTTATAATGGTTTCACTTTAGTACTGTATTTTCTTATTCATACATGCCATATATCTTTCCCTATTGTTAAATTAAAGCAACACATACCTTTAATTTTCTATTGCTAACCTCATTTGTTTTCCTTTGATCTTCTGCAGGTGCATCGTTGTCAATTGTCCTTTAATCCAGATCACCAAGCATTCTTGTAGTCTTTAAAATTATTAGGCTACATAAATTCATTTGGCTGCAGAAACTTGTCCAAGCTACAGAAAGTTGGACGAGCTGTGGAAAGTTGTTGTTTCTGCAACTTAAAAGAAAGAAAACTTTAGTAGATGAGCTTTATTATATATTTTTTTGAAAAGAAAATTTGAAGTGCCAATAAATTGGTTTTCACTTTAAAGTTTCTATATAAACATGCCAACAACATGTTGGTTTTCATGTTTATACATTTTTTTTTTTTTTTTTTTTTTTTTTATTAATATTATATTTTACATATGCATATATAACACATATTAATTTATTTATATATTTTTGTTATATTATATATATATATATATATATATATATATTATATAATATATATATATATATATCAAAAATAATAATATATTATATTAATATATAATTATAATATAATCTATATTTAGTTAATTAATTATTGTTATATATTTTTTTAATTTTTAATTTTTTTTTCAAAAAAAGAAAAAAACAAACTGAATGAAAATTTCTAAGGTGGAAAAGAAAAAAATTCTTCTTGACCATCTTTAGTTCTTAATTATCCTGAAATATTTTGACAAATTCCTCTCTTGTTAATGGTTTCTGATAAAGCTTGAGTCGATGTCCATTTACTAATAGAGGAGTTCTTTCTTCATCAATAGTTCTGATTCTAACTGCACCATTATCAAAGATATTCTCAACCTCATAAGGTCCAAGCCAATGGGTTTGGAATTTCCCTTGAAAATTTTTGAATTTTGAATCAAAGAGCAATGCCCATTCTCCCAAATGAAACTTCCTCTCTTTAATATACTTATCATGCCATCTTGACCTTTTTTGTTGCACTAAGTTGGTCCTCTGAAAGGCTTCTTGTCTGATCTCATCATGCTCATTTAATTGTGTCATCCTTTGCTTCTATGCTTCTAACAAGTCAAGATCTAATTGGACTGTTGTCTTATAGGTTTGAATCTGTAACTCTATTGGAAGTAAGACTTGCTTCCCATAAACATCATAGGGAGTATGTCCTGTAGTGTTCCTCCATGTAGTCCTATAGGCCCATAAGGCTTCTGGAAGTTTTTCCACCCAGTCTTTCCTGTGTAGATGTACAATATTTGTAAGGATAGCTTCAATTACTTTATTTGTGGACTCAACTTGTCCATTAGCTTGTGGATGATATGGAGTTGACTTCCGATGTTTTATCTTGTATTGGTCCACAAGCTTCTGCACTAATCTGGATGTGAACTGTGTCCCTTGATTTGTTACAATTTCTCTTGGCAGACCAAAGCGAGTAAAAATATCCTCAAAAATAAATGAAACTACAGTATTTTCAGTAGGAAAAGGAAGTGTTTTAGCTTCTACCCATTTAGTGGCATAATCAGTATATACCAAAATATACTTCTTTTGCTTTGAAGGTGAACTGATTGGTCCAACAAAATCTAGTGCCCATTTTCAAATGATCCAATAAGTACCTGTGGTTGCAATGACATCTCATTTGAGAGAGTAGGTTTGCCCATTCTCTAACAATTGTCGCATCCCTTAACATATTCCTTGGTGTCCCTGAAAATTGAAGGCCAATAATATCTTAAAAGCAAGATTTTGTAAGCAGTTCTTCTATCAGAAAAATGTCCTCCACATGGCTCATCATGACAAGATTTTAGTATCTCTGGTATTTCGTCCTCCCAAACACATCTTCTGATGATGAGGTCTGGTCCCATCTTATAAAATTCTTCATTTATCCATGAGTAGGATGTGCTATTGTGGACTATTCTTCTTTTTTCTCTAGGGGTTAAATGAAATGGAATTTTTCCTGTGGACAAATAATTAGCAACATCTGCATACCAAGGTGATTTAGTAGATACTGCAAAAAGATATTCATCAAGAAATTTATCTTCTACGGGTTGATCATTGTTTTGATTTTGTATTCTAGATAGAAAATCGACAATTGTGTTTTGTTTTCCTAGCCTATCTAGAATGGTTATGTTAAATTCTTGTAAAAGTGTTGGGTTGTGTTATATTCTTTCCACAACTAACCTACGTGGTGAATTGGGGGGTTTTGGGGGGGGCAGGGCGGAGCCCCCCCTTTGTTGCACCGATTGTGTAGCGAGGGGGTCACAGGGGTTTGAGGGGGGCAGGTAGCCCCCCTCTATGGTGTCCGAGGCAGCGCCCCGGGAATTTTTTGTTTTTGGACCCTATATTAGGTTGGGCAAACCTACCTATGGTTTTTGGTCCATGGTTTTGGACGCGATGGTTTTTCGGTCCATGTTATTGGATGCTTCGGCATGTATAAATATCTATTGTAACATTGAAAGGAACATAATGAAAAATCAAGCTAGTAGTCCCGGTTTTGGGATCCAGGGGAAAATCTCTATGCATATCTGTTTTATGTGTTATGCTCTCGCATTGTTTATTTTCTTTGTTTTAGAATTCGTATGCAGGTAATTTCTGTACAGGGTTAAGACATACATTTGGTATTAGAGCAGTTTTGGCTTCAAGGGGACGCCTTTGTTGTTGAGGGGTTTCGCTCGGGCCTGTGGTAGACCTTGTTCAGTGGGAGATATGCGAGATTGATTCTAGTAGTGAAAGAAGATGGCGAGCAGCGGAAAGATAGAGATTGAGAAGTTCAATGGTCAGAGTTTTGAGTTGTGGGAAATCAAGATGGAGGATCTGTTGGTGGATAAAGATCAGTGGATGGCAGTAGATCCGGGTACTAAACCAATGGGAGTGACCAATGAAGAATGGAAGAAATTGGATTGGAAGGCAAAGAGCACAATACGATTGTGTGTCTCAGATTCAGTATTGCTGAATGTATCAGGGGAAGCTACGACGAAGGCTCTATGGGACAAGTTAGGGACTTTGTACCAATCTAAGTCTCTGGTGAATAAACTATTTCGGCGGAAAAAGTTGTATAACCTGAGGATGAAAGATAGAGACTCGGTGACAGAGCATCTGAATGTGTTTAACACTGTGGTAAGTCAGTTATCATCTGTTGATATTAAAATTTCAGATGAAGATAAGTGCATCAGTCTATTGTGTTCTCTACCAGATTCATGGGATAGTCTAGTTATTGTAATAGGTAGCAATGCAACTGTTTTGCAGTTTGATGAAATAGTCTCAGCCTTGCTGACGGAGGAGATGAGACTGAAAAATATGGACAACCAGAATGGTGATGCCTTGTCTGTACGAGGATGGTCGCAGAACAGAAAAAAAAAATAAGTCATCGATGGGAGATCTAAATCTAGAGGGAGATCTAAATCTCCAGGAAAACCTATAAAGGTGGTGTGCTGGAAATGTGGAAAGGAAGGGCACTTCAGAAGGGAGTGTAAATCTAAAGCTCCTGATAAAGGAAAGGGATCTGATGATGCTCCTTCTGCAGAGCCGAAAACCACCTCAGATGAAGGTGGGGATGTGTACTTGGCTTCTTCAAGTACACATGTAGATCATGAGGCATGGTTGATTGACTCAGGTGCATCCTTTCACTTCACTCCCCATAGAGAGTGGTTCTTGCGAGTATGAGAAATACGATGGTGGTGATGTATTCTTAGGAGATGATAGGAAGGCTAGAATCATTGGTCGCGGAAAAGTAAAGTTGAAGTTACAAGGTGGAAGGGTTAGAACCCTTCCGGGTGTTCT
>APFE030659275.1:0-13118 GCA_000404065.3 Pinus taeda
ACCAAGTCGCGTATATACGCAGGTTCGCTATATACCAAGTAGGGTATACACGCAGGTTATACTCGCAAGTTCTCTATATACAAAAATGCATATGCACGCGATATTGTTGATCAGAGGTCACATATGCGTATGCATGCACTTCCATGCACGGAAAAGCGCGTACATGTGGGAAAACTTACTTTTGGTCCATGGTAGTTAGTCCTTGGTATTTGAACTATGATTTTGGACCGCAGTATCTCGTCATATGTGTTGATCCCTAGTATTGGGTTCATGGTATTGGTTTGTTATGGTTTTGGACCGTGGTATTGTAAAAGGCCTAAGACTATAAAAGGAGAAGAAGATCATTAGGCAAATGTGTGGAGAAAGTCTTGAATATCTGATGAAGGATGAGATCCAGTATGCAGGTTATGGGTTGCTTGATCTAAGCTAAGGAGGGATCTCACAAGTTGATGGAGAACAAGATCTAAGGATAGATCGGGATCAAATGGTTTGAAATGAACTATCTCTATATGATTGATTATGTTTATCTGACGCATGTAATGATATGAACTGGGTATAACTTAAGTTTGAAATCGCTACAAGTCATGATTGAATATTTATAGATCTGTACGCGGGTTGGCTTTGGTAAAAGCGCGTATGTACGCGGGTTTTGTTCGTCCAAGTAGCGTATACCATTTAAGCTATGATGTTGATGATACAGTTGGCTCTAAATAGTGTTGCAGGGTTCTGCTCTGTGTTCCAGTGACTACTTTTGTTGACAAGGTTCAGTGATTCAATATTGGGTGATTCAGAGATTGATAATGCTAGTGTTGATTGATTGTGTGCTTCAATGATATTGATGGGTCCAGTATGAAAATTGGATGAAACGTGGCCTTCAGATTGTAGTGTTGTGCTTCAGTGTATCCAGTCTGAAAATTGATGAAACATGGTACCTGGAGGAAGAAAGAGAAGGTTGTAGCCTTCTGTAGGCCAGCACCTACGTACTAATATCTTGGCTAGTTCAAGAGCTAAAGGGGTTGTAGCTCCCTTCCAAGAGAAACTGGAAAACGAGAGAGAGTTGTAGCTCTATGCAGGTTGTAGCCTGCGTACTGGTAAAGGACTACACCGGTACATTGTAAAAGAAGTTTCTTATTAAAGGAAGATAGAAACAAATTGCAGCAGGTGGTTTTCACCCACATTGGGTTTCCACCTTATATCATGGTGTTCATGTGTGCTTCTTGTGTGTGATGATCTGTTCCGTTTATTGCTTCTGTTTACTGTTCATATGGTCAATGAAGTTCTGATGCATTATCTAAAGATCAACATGTAATGGATTATCTGACTTATAAATAATCTGGATATACGCTAGTTTCTTTAAACACAGTCACGTATACATGCTGGTTCGCTTAACTGAAGTAGCCTATATGTATCTAAGTATGGAAATGAAAAAGTTTTACTGATTTGATAATACTGATTCACCCCCCCCTCACAGTATTATTTCCAACAGGAAGGAGGAATTATTTAAGATGGTTCAGAAGGAGGACGAGAACCTGGAGGATTTCGTGGAAAGACTACAATATAATTTGTAGTGATCTGATCTTCCGAGTATGAGTAAGGACATTCTTAAGTCAATATTGTTAAAAGGGGTACGAGATAATTGTTTAGATATGTTAAATATGCTTAGAAAAGGAGATATATCTAAGGAATCATATGACGAAATTGTCAACCTCTGTAAGAGATGTTCAAAAGGAGCAGCGAGCAGGCCAAAAAGCAAAGACAGTACATACTCAAGAGTCCAGAAATCAGCAAGTGGAGGAGCAACATGGGCTGAAATAGGTAACTTACTTGAAGAATTTAAAACTGAAATGTTAAGCTCTTTTGCTTCACAAATTGATACTTTGCAGGTTAAAAAGAAGCAGGCAGAAGTAGAAGCTGCTTTAGCTATTTTCTGCTCTAAATGTAGAGAAAAACACCCACTAAGGGAATGCCCACTGGACAAGGTACCAATTTGCACTATTTGTGAAAAGGACCATGAGACTCAACAATGCCCTTCTTTACCAGGAATAAAAGTAGCACTGTAGCCAATTGAAGAGGAAGTTGAAGCAGTGTACTTGCTGACACAGAGGAGGCAATGGCAACCATGAGGACAAGGTATGAATTCTAACATGCCATTTAATCGCTGGAACAATCATCCTCTTTTTCAAGCAAATTACCCGCCCTTGAATCAAATGCAATACCCACCCTTTAATCAAATGAATTTCCCACCCATGCAGCAACCAAATCCTCCTTTTATTGATCCTACAATGTGGAATCCCTGGGCTCTACAGCAATCCTATTTTAATCAATGGAAACCGAATTGGATAGCTCAATAGATCCCATTTCCAAACCAATTTCCCCAGTATCAGCAATCTCTCTCTTTACCATCAAATGCTCCATCGAATAATCAGACAATGAGACCCCAGCTGCGTGTGAAACCTAACCCTAACCCAAATAACAATAAAGCTCTACAGGTAATTGATATTCAAAACCAACCTGTTTTCCCTATGCAATGTAATGATATTCATTTACGCTCTGGGAGAATAGTTGAACCCATTATTGATGACATTACTTCTTCTGACTCTGATAAAGAAGAAACTGGAAAAGAAAAGTCATCTAATAACAATGCTGAAATGGTTGAATCATCCTCTAATAAGACTGCTGAAACAGTAGAGCCACCATTCCCTGAACGTCTGGCTCTTACCAAAACACTTGAGCCACTTGCTTTTAATCTTTTAGGAGAATTGCAGAACTTGTATGTTAAAATTCCACTCTTACAAGCGCTGAGAGATGTACCAATTTATGCTAGAACTGTGAGAGATATTTGCATTAAGAAACTTGGAAGAAAAGCTAAAGACCCCCTCACAGTCCATGTGATGGGTGATCTAGCTACTCTAATGTCAGGAAAAAACCCCCCTGTGAAATATGGTGACCCTGGTCATCCTACGGTCACAATACAGGTTGGAAAAACTTTTGTTTATAGAGTTCTAGTAGATCTAGGTGCTGCAATAAACATTATGACACTTCAAACTGCACAGTTGTTACAGTTAAAGAATGTAATTAGGGAAACCCCAACCATTCTAGAACTAGCTGACCACTCCACAATCAAACCTGAAGGAGTCATTGAAGACCTGATAATTTCAGTCGAATCTTGGACCTACCCAGCTGATTTTGTTGTATTACGGACTAAAACAAAGTTGGGGGGTCATCCATTAATTTTAGGGAGACCTTGGCTGGCTACAACAGATGCCTTCATCAGTTGTAGATCAAGTTCAATGACAATTCCTAATGGATGTGAAACCAAGCAGCTTACTCTTTACCCTCATGCTACACCTATGATTAATAATGATAACTCTGTATGGTTAGATTATGAGGATGATGAGACCCAACCCATCTTGACTGTTGGACAAGCTTTAACTTTTAAAGATTCAACCGAGGATGAATTAATTAGCAATTTTATTTCTGAACTTTCTTCAGTTAACTCTGAAATACATGATCACTTGACTACAATCTTGGAACCTGAATCTCAGCAAAACCTTAGAACTAAAAATTTATCTCAAACATCAGCTAGTATCTTCTCCAAAAGTATAACAGTAGAAATCGAGCCTGACAAAACATTGAATATAAACCCTAACCTAACAAATGTTGAAACAAAACAATTAATGAAGCTACTCCGTGAGAATAAAGAAGCATTCACATGGGATTACACAGATATGAAGGGAATCTCTCCTGAATTATGTACTCATCGTATTTATATTAAAGACGGATCTCACCCAGTCTGTCAACCCCAAAGATGAATGAATCCCAATTTAAGGGAAATTGTGAAGGAAGAACTTCAAAAATTGTTGAATGCAGGATTTATATATCCTATATCTGATAGTGAATGGGTTTCTCCATTAGTAATTGTACCTGTTAGCCTCCTGCTGTAGCAGGTTACTCATATTTCATGATTGACATTTTTACAAGCAAAATATGTCATACTTTGCATGCTGCAATGCTCCATATTTGCTTAACAGTCTCCAAGCGAAGAAGGCTACTCAGAGTTCATTTATTTGCCTTCCAAATTTTTGAGAAGTTATCCCAGTATCGCCAATTTTCAGTTAAAGGGAGGTCCAAACAGCTTAATCTTGGTCTCCCTAGGTTTAAATTTCCTGTTTTAGAATATAGAGAATGTAAATCTGTCCAAACAGCTTAATCTTGGCAGATTCGTAGATAGGTAGAGAAGCAGAGGAGCCCAACAACTTAATCTGGGCCCTTGGATGAAATAAGGGTAGTCTGTAGATAGGAAAGCATGAAAAGAAAAAATGGAATGATGGGTTTGCAAGTCTAAGTGCACCCAAATCAAAAGAAGAAAAAATGTCAGGTAAGTAGGCTGGGTAGGTAGTTTTGAGGTTGCTGAATCCTAATTGCTGATCAGTTCCATATTTCCAGGTGTCATCTTTACTCAGGACACAATCAACAGGCAGTTCTTGCGAGAAGATCAAAAACAGGTATAACTAACTCCCTTTCTCCACTTTCCCCCAATCATTAACTAACTTCCCCAGAAGAGGTCAAGATCTGCTTGATACCTCTTAAGTTTCATCATTTTCATAGCATTTGCTTGGGTAAAGATCTTCTTTACTCAAAGTTGTTCCATACTCTCTTTGAAGAATGGTTCTATCTCCTTGTAACAACCTAAGGTCTTTTGAACTTAGCGCTTTCTTACCATCTCCACATTAACCACTAACATTATTATTTAACTCCCTATATTTTCCTTGTCCCCGTACTAAAATTATGTAAATCATCCCCTATGTAACTATCCCTCCCCCTGGTTGAAAAATAACCATAAGTACCCTCGGGAATTGCTCAGTTTACCTGAAACTTAGCAAGAACCCTCATGCTGCCCCTTCAAGCCATCTTTCAAATACAATGGACTCCTTCCAGAGTATAAAATCCCTCTGAGGTGATCGGACCCCTTCTGAAGCCTCAAATGCCTTTCGCACCCACTTACTTACTCCTTCCGACCACAACAAACCCCTGCTGACTTCCTTAACACTCCGCAGACCATATAAAGCCAGATCGCATCGCAAGATCGTAGTATCCTCTCCATGAAAGTTATGACCCATCCGTCGCCACTCGACGCGATATCGCGATATCGGCGATCGGCGGTCACAAGCGCCAAATGTCCAACTAAAATACCTTCCCATTCCCTGTCGATGCGATATTGCGATCGCATCGGAAAAGGTCATCGCATCACCTTCAGTATCAGCACCTCGCCATGTCACTTATGTACCAGGGACCCACCGCAGGCTGACGTCATCCACCGTACTGCTGACATCAGCAGCCACAAAGCCGAAAATTCACGCAAGAAGAGAAATCACACTTTGGAGCTCCAGAACAAGAAACAGAGGCAGTTTTCGAAGCGCTAATCGCGCATCACTACGGGAAATAGGCCGTTTTGGGGAATCTTTGGGGAATCTTTGGGGAATCTTTTGATTCTTTGGCCCATTGTGCGCCGAAAAAGCCCGAAAATTGCCCAATCGTGCCAAATTGATCCGGTTTAAAGACAACAGAAGATCAATGACAGAGTTTAAAGTGTATCAGATCAAATCATCAGGTATCAAGCGTGTCAAAGAGTATCAGTAGACGGCGGAAGCCATCAATGTAGCGGCAAAAAGTATCAGTGAAAATGTTGAGCAGTGGCCCGAAGCAGGAGAACATTTAATACCTTCCGGCAGAGTTGAAGAAAGAGGGCAAAGCCACTCAAAGCCCTCAAATCATAATCATTGCACATTTAACTCGCACCTGAGCAGAACTACAGATCCCAAAGCACGATCATTCCAGCAACACCGCATCAAGCCTCCAAGGGCCACATTGTAGTCTTTTCTGATTCAGCTGCCTCTAGCGTAGCCAAAAGGATTTACCTGCATTTAATTCCAGCAACACTTAGATTTTTGAAGAGCTTTTCTAGTAGACCTGTTTAGGTCAATTGTAATGAATGTGTTTCTGATATTTTGCTTATATATACCACCCTGAACAATGTAGTGGGGGGTTGGTTGGTTGGTAGGTTGGTTAGTCAGTAAATCTAAGACATTGCTTAGTCTGATTCCCTGCAATTTCTCCAAGCAGAGACCCGCACTGTAACTGTCATATTTTCTATAATCAAAGATTGCTGAAAGCGTGGATTTCGAAACTACTTGATGTGTTCATTTGGCCAAGGAGTGATTACGGAATTCTTGTGCTTCTACATGATTCAATAAGTGTTTCTCTCCTCTGTTAATTTTCATGTTTTACCACGTTCCGCCTTCTAAATTGCAGGAAAAAAGAATAGCTTAAGATTTGTTTCACTACACCTTAAGTTCAATTTCTGCATTTTTCTATGTTTTCATCAGAAATAGCTATGAGCATGTATACTTAAATGATCTTGTTTACGCTGTTTCTTTCACATATGAATGAATATTTAGGAATTCTTACTGCTCCTAGATCCCCATTCATTCATTTCTCCTCTTTTTCAGCATGATGAAATGATTCTCCTTTGCCTTTCATCCCTGATGTTCATTCCATCCTTTCAGTAGATTGATAATTGTATCTTGTGTGGCTATCCCACTCCATAATCCCCTTGTGACCAAGAAAACGCTATAGCAAGCCTTAATCCACGACACCACGCCCAATGGTTCGAAACTTATCACACCTTACCTTGCCTCTTTGCTTGAGATTACTACCGTCCATCCAATCACAAACAAAAAACCCCTGAGCCAAAAGCTAGCCTAAAATCATCAACAAAGTTGAATCATTATAGAGAGAGCCCTCTCTGGTTGCAGGTGGGCTAGAACCTGCAATCCAAAGATTGGTTTGTGGTTACCTCGGCCGTATCCCTATAAGGAGCCTAGGGACAACCTGAATGATAACATAATGGAGACTCCACTGGGGACCTCCTCAGATAAATTCATTAAACCAGTCTGCAGCTCTACAGAGGAAGAAACCAACTTGTGAAAGTCTCGGTCAACCTGTACCTGTGTTCTCCACTGGGGATTCAAGCGCTTTGTTTGTTTCTGTAATCCCGTTTTCTGGAGAAAGTGCTCCTTTTGTTCAGATATTTTCACGTTTAGTTCTGATCTTTGATGGTGGACAGAGATTAGGAACTTCAAAGTCAAGGCATCCACCTGGCGACTCCACTTCAATTTCAATCAAAGGCTCCACTGAGGAACGAACCAATTTTACAGCCAAATAGTCCATATTCCAAAGCATTAATAGTGAGACAGAATGACCGAGTTCTGGGAAGATCTTCCATTTGATGAAGCTTTAGATGAATTCAGGAAAATTTTATCAGAATTTGAGCTTAATGAAGAATTTTTCAGAGCGGTGTTGTTAAAAACAGCAGGCCGCCCAAATAAACTTTTTCTTGAGTTAGTTGTTGAAAGATATGAGAATGAAATTGAACTCTTGGAATCTCAAATACAATCATATAGTTTCCGCGATCCTAAAGAATTTTACCAAAATCTTCCTCCCCCAATCCACAGGGAAATAGTGCTATCTCTTGAATTACAGATTGAGTATGATTTGGGTTTCAAGGCAAAGACAGAAGGATTAGCTGCGAGGCTTAATACCGAGTATGCGGCTGTTCCATCTGACCAAGAAGATCCAGAATCCTGTCGAAGTCTTCCTTCCCTAACTCAGAGGGAAATAGTGCTACCTGCTGACTTACAGATGCTGTATGATTCTATTTTCAAAACAGAGACTGGAGGATCAGTTGCGGAGCTTATTACCGAAGATGCAACTGTTCCATCTGACCAAGAAGACCCAGAATCCTGCCAAAGTCTTCCTTCCTTAACTCAGAGGGAAATAGTGCTACCTGCTGACTTACAGATTGTGTATATTTATGTTTTCAAGACAGAGGCTGGAGGATCAGTTGCAGGGCTTATTACCGAGGATGTAACTGTTCCATCTGACCAAGAAGGCCCAGAAGAAACTCTCTCACATAATGTTTTTATTGATCCTATTGCAGACTACATGGAACTTCTCCTTGACGCAAGTTCTTTAGCGTGCTTTCTCGGTGAAGACCAAATACATCAACAACAACCGTTCTATGCCACAACTTTGATTATGGGGGCACATGACCGAATAATGCTTCCAAGTTCAAAAACCATCAGTCAGCGAGTTCATTTTTCTCTTCAGTTGCTTAAGTGGCTGCACTGGTTATTTGATCTCACCTGACAGCAAAGTAAGTGCTGGTTAGGGTAGGTAGGTAGGATTAATAAGGCAGCCGGCGAAGAGGATTTTGCAGAAAATAGCAACAACTAAAGACTAAGGCATTCTGACCTACTGTTCTTGGCTTCTCACAAGGAGAAACCATCCCCAAGTGGAGCCACTGTTAGCCTCCTGCTGCAGCAGGTTACTCATATTTCATGATCGACATTTTTACAGGCCAAATATGTCATACTTTGCATGCTGCAATGCTCCATATTTTCTTAACAGTCTCCAAGTGAAGAAAGCTACTCAGAGTTCATTTAATTGCCTTCCAAATTTTTGAGAAGTTATCCCGCTATCGCCAATTTTCAGTTAAAGGGAGGTCCAAACAGCTTAATCTTGGTCTCCCTAGGTTTAAATTTCCTGTTTTAGAATATAGAGAATGTAAATCTGTCCAAGCAGCTTAATCTTGGGAGATTCTTAGATAGGTAGAGAAGCAGAGGAGCCCAACAGTTTAATCTAGGCCCTCAGATGAAATAAGGGTAGTCTGTAGATAGGAAAGCATGAAAAGAAAAAATGGAATGATGGGTTTGCAAGTCTAAGTGCACCCAAATCAAAAGAAGAAAAAATGCTAGGTAAGTAGGCTGGGTAGGTAGTTTTGAGGTTGCTGAATCTTAATTGCTGATCAGTCCCAGATTTCCAGGTGTCATCTTTACTCAGGACATAATCAGCAGGCAGTTCTATGCGAGAAGCTCAAAAACAGGTATAACTAACTCCCTTTCTCCATTTTCCCCCAATCATTAACCAACTTCCCCAAAAGAGGTCAAGATCTGCTTGATACCTCTTAAGTTTCATCATTTTCATAGCAGTTGCTTGAGTAAAGATTTGCTTTACTCAAGGTTGTTCCATACTCTCTCCGAAGAATGGTTATATCCCCCTTGTAATAGCCTAACGTCCTCTAAACTTAGCGCTTTCTTACCATCTCCATATTAACTACTGACATTATTATTTAACTCCTTATATTTTCCCATCCCCCTACTAATATTATATAGCTCATCCCCTATGTAAATATCCCTCCCCCTGGTTGAAAAATAACCATAAGTACCCCTGGGAATTGCTCAGTTTACCTGAAACTGAGCAAGAACCCTCGTGTTGCCCCTTCAAGCCATCTTTCAAATACAATGGACTCCTTCCAGAGTATAAAATCCCTTTGAGGTGATCGGACCCCATCCGAAGCCTCAAACGCCTTTCGCACCCACTTGCTTACTCCTTTCGATCGCAACAAACCCCTTGCTGACTTCCTTAACACTCCGCAGACCATATAAAGCCAGATCACATCACAAGATCGCAGTTTCCTCTCCATGCAAGTTATGACCCATCCATCGCCACCCGACACGATATCGCGATATCGGCGGTCGGCGGTCGCAAGTGCCAAATGTCCAGCTAAAACACCTTCTCGTTCCCCGCCGATGCAATATTGCAATCGCATCAGAGAAGTTCATCGCATCGCCTTCAGTATCAGCACCTCGCCATGTCACTTCTATACCAGGCACCCACCGTAGGTTGATGTCATCTGCCGTACAGCTGACGTCAGCATCCAGAAAGCCGAAAATTCGCGCAGGAAGAGAAATCGCACTTCGGAGCCCCAAAATAAGAAACAGAGGCAGTTTTCGATGCGTGATTAGCGCGAAGCGCTAATGGCGCATCGCTATGGGAAATAGGCCGTTTCGGGGAATCTCTTGATTCCTTAGCCCGTTGTGCGCCGAAAAAGCCCGAAAATTGCCCGATCGCGCCAAATTGATCCGGTTTAAAGACAACAGAGGATAAATGACAGAGTTTAAAGTGTATCAGACCAAATCATCAGGTATCAAGCGTGTCAAAGCGTATCAGTAGGCGGCGGAAGCCATCAATGTAGCCGCAAAGAGTATCAGTGAATATCTTAAGTAGTAGCGTGAAGCAGGAGAACATTTAATACCTTCCAGCAGAGTCAAAGAAAGAGGGCGAAGCCACTCAACGCCTTCAAATCATAATCATTTCACATTTAACTCGCACCAGAGAAGAACTACAGTTCCCGAAGCAAAATCATTCTAGCAGCACCGCATCAAGCCTCCAAGGGCCACATTGTAGTCTTTTTTGATCCAGCTTCCCCTAGCACAGGCAAAAAGATTTACCTGCATTTAATTCTAGCAACACTTAGATTTTTGAAGAATTTTTCTAGCAGACCTGTTTAGGTCAATTGTAATGAATGTCTTTCTGATATTTTTCTTATATATACCACCCTGAGCAATGTTGTGAGGGGTTGGTTGGTTGGTAGGTTGGTTAGTCAGTGAGTCTAAGACATTGCTCAGTCTGATTCCCAACAATTTCTCCAAGAAGAGACCCACACTGTAACTGTCATATTTTCTATAATCAAAGATTGCTGAAAGTGTGGATTTCGAAACTACTTGATGTGTTCATTTGGCCAAGGAATGATTACAGAATTCATGTGCTTCTACATGATTCAATAAGTATTCCTCTCCTCTGTTAATTTTCATGTTTTTACCACCGTTCCGCTTTCTAAATTGCAGGAAAAAAGAATAGCTTAAGATTTGTTTCACTACACCTTAAGTTCAATTTCTGTAGTTTTCTATGTTTTCATCAGAAATAGCTATGAGCATGTATACTTAAATGATCTTGTTTACGTTGTTTCTTTCACATATGAATGAATATTTAGGAATTCTTAGCTGCTCCTAGATCCCCATTCATCCATTTCTCCTCTTTTTCAGCATGATGAAATGATTCTCCTTTGCCTTTCATCCCTGAGTTTCATTCCATCCTTTCAGTAGATTGATAATTGTATCCTGTGTGGCTATCCCTCTCCATAATCCCCTTGTGACCAAGAAAACGCTATATCAAGCCTTAATCCATGACTCCACGCCCAATGGTTCGAAACTTACTGCACCTTACGTTGCCTCTTTGCTTGAGATTACTACCTTCCATCCAAACACAAACAAAAAACCCCTGAGCCAAAAGCTAGCCTAAAATCATCAACAAAAGTTGAAACACTAAAGAGAGATCCCTCTCTGATTCCAGGTGGGCTAGAACCTGCAATCCAAAGATTGGTTTGTGGTTACCTCGGCCGTATCCCTATAAGGAGCCTAGGGACAACCTAAGAGATAACAGAAACCTACTTGATAAAGATGTCAACATGATGGTAGCAGGATGATTATACACTCTAGTACATATGTGATGAAGAGATTAGACAAAATAATATCAATTCATAGACAAAGGAATGATAAATTGAAGGTGTAGGACAATATAGACATGTCCTATAAATAAAGGTAGTATACATATGTATGTATGGTGAAGCATTGTTGCGTATAGTTTCTGCACCATGGTATTCTCAATACCAGGGGTATTTACCATGGTATTGGTCCATGGTAATGATTGTGACAATGGATATTTGATCTCATAAAATAATACCATTGACATTAATAAGGGATTGGCCTAAGGTATTGGCTAAGGCCTAAGCTATATAAGGAGATGGAGATCAAAGTTCTATGCATGTAAGTTAGGGGTTATTCATGAATGGTTTGATTTGAAATAGTTCTCACCAAGGAGCATGAAGGAGGTTTAGATTTAATTGATCTAAAAATATTATAGTGACTAATAAACATGCCTTCTTGATCCTTTATGATTATGACTGACAATGATAAATCTACGATAATAATGATATTCTGACACAAACATGTGGCAGTAAGGGTTAAAAAATATGCTTTGTGGTTGCAGCGAAGGAATGATTCAGTAATTGCAAATATATATATAGGTTTTCTTGAGAGAGGTCTCATACATATAGGGATCTACTTCAAAGGGGTCGCGTATACATTCTACAAAAGTTCAGAATCTATACAAAGGTGTCAAGTATTAAAAACATGTACATACACAGGTGTTCTTTGTAAGAGTTCCCTACAAATGCTAAGGTTTTGAAGCATGAACTGTTAATGATGGTTGATCAATTCAGTTATGTTTGTTGTTTTCTATCAATGTTGTCTCTCTCATGCTGATGTGTGTTTGACAGTATCGATTGGTTTGAACTGATTGTGGAATGAAATGTTAATGAAGTGGTGATGATGTTGTGTAATAATTTGTATTTGGTTTCGTCATTCGTGATGGGTTTAGTATGTGATATAGTGATTTCTTAAGCATGATAGTGATTCACATTGGGGTATCAATATCTTTGAGATCTATATGCAGGTATTCTTCAGGAGAAGTACGTACATATGCAGGTATGATTAAGAACAATAGCATATGAAATCTAATGTATTCTTAATTAGGGTTTTCAATGGTAGTAGTTAGTTTCTGAGATGGGTAAAAATGTTTATTAATGAGTGGATATGCATTGGCATGATCTATTCTAATTTAGTTTGATCAACTTGCAGAATAGTTGAAAGTAGATCCAGTTTCAAACATTCTAAAAAGTCATCCATAAAGAGTTGAGGATAACAGTCTTTAGAAAGGGGGTTGTATCTCCCTTCCAGTAGGAGTTGGAAAACAAGAGAAGGTTGTAGCCTTTTGTAGGTAGGATCTTGCGTACTGATTAAAGTTTTCACTTTACAAGATTGTAAGAAGAATATTTTTAATAAAAGAAGACAAAGATGACAACATGATGGTTTTCTCCCACATTGTATTTCCACCTAAAATCTTGGTGTTAATGTGTCTTGATGTGTTTCCTATGCATTGATGATCTATCTTCTCTTTACTTCTCATAGTTTCTACTTAATACATGTTTAATGAAGTAATGATGCAGGGTTTAAGGATTAATATATGATGCATTATATGTGAAGCTAGTTGAATGGATATATATGATTTTATTTCATCATAGTTTCTTACATACGTGGGTTCATTGAATAACACTCACATATAAAAATTGAAATAAAAAAAGTAAAAGTTGAAGTAAA
>APFE030659275.1:16388-39713 GCA_000404065.3 Pinus taeda
GGACCATCGCACCTTCTCCTCTTGGGAATCTAGATGCATTGCACCTCCCATGTGCAGTAAGTGAGATGTATTGCACTTTCCCTGTGTTACAGGTGTTATGATCAGATAAGACCTCTTCTGCTTCCAGATTTTAGTTTCTTATTCCCTCTCTTTAGCTTTATTCAGGAGTTTTGTTGTATGTGATTCAGCCTCCATTGTACAAAGAACTGTAAATGTTTTTATGTATTGTTCGCCATTTACAGTCCTCTTTTACAAAGAAGTAGCGTAATCACACTATCATCTTTTGGTTTGAAAGTGTCGCAAGTGTCGTTTTCAGTGAAAGAAAAGAAGTCTATTGTTCTTGATGGTCGATTACACTGTTACTCTTGTATCTAATTTGAATTAGTAGTTTTTCAAGTGTTGAAAGCAATTTTCAATTCAAAATCGCAAAGTTTCGTCATTATCTTCCTTTCGTTTTTTGAAAAGAAAATCGTTAGTACTATCGCTTGAAACAATTCAAATTTGTACTTAGCATTCTTTTTTTTATTCACACATTAAGAAAGCGAAAACAAATACATGCACGTGCATTTGCATTTAGACTGCTTGTTGATTTCAATTTAGGACAATGCATCTAGTGTGTGCTCTCTGCTCTTTGTTGAAAAGAATCTCATTTCTCTTTCCTTAGTAGCTAGCAATTTCATTACAAAAAGAAGATCAAATGATTGTTTATCATCTTAGATTACATTTTAGGAATTGTATATCTACATCACACGGTGAACCTGAAAGGCAAACTTCTTAAGAAAGATCAACTGTAAAATAAATTCAATTAACATAACAACGCTTTGGAACCTAATGCAAAACATTTAGAAGTCTAGGCTAGAGATGTATTCTGGCATCGTAAATCCTGGTAACTATCGCTTTCATTGTTGGTTGGGTGATTCCTCCTCTTTGAGACGACAAGTGCCAGTATGGACTTGTGCTCCCATGTACTGTCGAGTATATATTGAGAGACCACAATAGGCTACATCCTTTATCCTTAGGAAGCCGTGTCTGCTGCGCTATCCATCGCAATGCATTGAACACAGCATTCGAGAAGATTGACTACCGTACCGTAAAAATTATTCTGCAGTTTTGTGATTGGTTTGGTAATCCCTCTGTCTAGAATTCTAGAGTAGTCTCTTTCATTCCTTTTCAGACTCCTTAAAAGAAAAGGTCCATCTGAGCACTTGTCACTTCAGGCTCATTAAAAATCGAATGCGACTAGAGTCATCTTTAGCTTTTTATCGACTCTTAAAAATTGAAAAAGCAAGTTGTGTCAAAGAATCTAAAATTTATTTTAATCGGAATAACATCACTGTTCCCTCGTTGGTCTTAGGTTGAGAAAAATGGAGTCCACTAACCAAGGATTTCCCCTTAGGGGAAATCCTAGTCCTTTCTCCTCTTGGGGAGATGTTGGTGCACCTCATATGGCCACATTATCCCTCCCAGGATTGACGATTGGCTTGCCAATATGGCTCTTCTCGACCTCTATCGTTCAAACCACCACGATTCTTGAGCAATCAAGTTAGCAACTAGATGATACTAGAGTTACCCCCCAACCTTCTGCTTCACTTGTTTCTCCCTCCCCTCCTTCCTCTTCGCTTGGTAAAGCTGGTGAAGCTAAAGACCAAGTAACTGAGAAGAAGAAGAAAGGGAGGAAGGAGAAAGAGAAGAAGAAGAAGGAGCCAAAGGTAAAAAGGGGAAACCGTACATCGTCTAGTGAAAATCCACACACTGCACTATCCAAGCCTAAATCTCCATGTTTCATTTACAAAGGAGACCACTATCATCAAGATTGTCCTTGCATCCCTCGAATCTTAAGGGACTGGTCTCCTCGTTTGCACAATCCGGTGTCATCAACCTCTGATGATCATGTTGAGAATACATCGTCAACTAGTGAAAATGAAGTCTTTGGACAGAAAGGAAAATGTAAATTTCCTTGTAGACTATGCGAAGCTAATCATGCTGTCCACCGTTGTCCCTTCCTGGAGGAAGCTAAAAGAGTCTTGGATGACTGTCCTGCTTCACCGCTACAGCTTCCTCCTGGGTACAAGAAACTCTTTCCGAGTCCATTGCTAGTTGGAAATTTGACTAACACGCCCTTGTGGTCAGTTGAAGCACCTATCATTGAAGATAAACCCTATGAGTCCACACCAGATGACAGTCAAAAGGTTGAGGCGGCAGTCGACCCGGTCTTGTCTCTGGAAGATCTATCTTCAGATAATATAGTCACCAAGGAGAATGAGAATGACACCGTTCAAATTCTTTTCATAAACACAGATTCTGATGAACAAGGGGGCAATCTACCTATTCCTTTACTGTAGGAAGGAAGTTTGTTAGGGTCATATCCGGCCATCTATTCGGTCCCACCTCCAAGCAACCTAGTCGTTTCCTTCAATTGGAATCTACTAGGCAAACCCCGTCTACTATCTAATGTACCATTCTGAATCATTATACAAGCTTACAGAATGGTCATGGTCAGTACTATCACAGACGAAGGGGCTTCTGTGAGTATCCTTTCCTCAACTACTTGGAAAGCACTTCGTTCGCCATCACTTCTGCCTGAGATGCGAAATCTAACAGGCTTTGATAAAGTAACCAGTCGACCGTTAGGGATCCTTCTGCGTTTACCTATAACTTTGAGAGGGAAAATTGTATATCTGAAAGTAATGGTAGTCCAAGGACCTTTAGATTATAATCTACTCCTTGGGTGTGACTATATTTATAGCATAGGAGCCATCGTCTCCTCACTCTTTTGAGTAATGCGTTTTCTGCATGAAGGCCGAATGGTCCAACTCGTAGACCAGATTTCATTCCCTGACTCACACATAGCTAATAGTCAAGTACCATCCCTAACTGGTCTTTTCATGCAAGGGATGTCTCATCAATCTCTAGTCCATCCACCCGAAGAGTGCGATTAATTCGGTGGACATGACTAAAACCTAGGGGGCATGCACCCTGGTCTGCCTCGACAGAAAAACTTCAGGTATAGGGTAGGTTTCCACGTAGGAATATGACTAGTCTTACACACCCATTTGTTTAGGAAAAATGGGGTCAGACTGGAAGAAGATACCTCCATTAGAAGGTAGGCCTTTCTCGATAGAAGAAATGTTTTGTCTGCAAATTGAAGGGTAACCTAGAGAAGGTAGGCCTTTCCCGATAGAATGAATGTTTTGTCTGCAAACTGAAGGGTAACTTGGAAACTCTACTTTTCTATACATAGGGGCATGCAAACCTTTTTGCATGCAAGTGAAAAGCAACCAACGTAACGCTAACTCTATAGTTCCGCTAACTTCAACTGCTTAAGTTAGGTGAGTGGTCAAGGGGACCATTTGCCTTCGCAGGGGCCGTATGGCGCCAGCAAAGTAAAGGAAAAAGTTTTCCTACCTAACCTCAGTAGTTAACTAACCCCTAGGATAGTAGTTGGTCGCTCCTAACTTGCATGCGAGAAGGAGCAGAGCAAGGTTTCGAATGATGCAATCTCCTTAAAAATTGAACCTATCAGTGAGACATCCTTATTATACGATTGGAACAAGAAGTTTTTATGTGAAGTTTAAGCTCGTTAAAAATTAAACATAAGAAATGAGCAAATGTTCCCCTAGAGTTTAAGCTCACTAAAAAATGAACCAACCTCTGGTAAATAACCATTGAGAATGCATTATCATTAGCTTTGGAGCCTTGGTCGTGTTCCTGCCTTCACCTCCACTCTATTTTAGCTGATCACGCGCTTCCATTTGATTGTTTACCCTTTTGAGGAACAACTGCGAAGAGTGATTTAGTTAGCCATCCTTGTGACACTGCCATGATTGGAAAATTCCAAACCTTACCTGGAATTAGCAGCTACCCGAATATATCACTGATTCCTCAAAGACAAGTCTCCTTTAAGCTCTTTTCACATGACTCATAAAATATGAAAAGATTGCCAAGCAGTTGGCCTCTCCAACTCGTTAAAGCTACCGGGAGTGCTATCCCTCCTCTAGATTTTAATCTTTTTGGACCTGAGGAATTATTACACAAAAATATCGAGCACTTGTCTTGTTTGACTCGTTAAAACTATCAAAAATTCTTCCATTTCGTATTATTTTATACTTTTTCGGACTTAAGGGATTATATGACAAAAAAGGATTACTGGAGTTTTCTTTCTGTCCCTTTTCAGACTCTCTAAAATTGAAAAAGGACTGAGTTGTCTTTGTGATTAAACTCGTTAAAACCAATAGCGACAAACTTGTCTATGCAGAGAAGAACGAGTTTCATTATCGTTAGGCTCGTTAAAACATAGTGTCGGGTTTGCCCGAAGGGAAAATTATAGAACAAGGATATGTTATCCTCCTCAAGCTTGACAAAAATAAAGAGGTATGGTCAACAATGACTGGGGAAAAATTGGGAAGAAAACTTGAAGAAACTTTATTGGTAGCAAGCTGCTCTTGAACATGACACTTTTACTCCATCACCATGATTGAGTCGGGTTGGGTTATTCCATTCACCGGTCATATTACCATTGGTCCACCGTACCATCCATCTTTGGGGCTAATACTAACAATCCATTTCAGTGTCACCGATATGTTCAAGAGAAGTCGATCAGAGAATTCACCAACGCATATTGTGTCTCATCTGCTGCAATACCTTCATGCTCCATCCTTTCATGACTACCACTCTGAACCCTGTATCATTAGATCGTTTTCACCTCCACAAAATCATTTGCTCCATTCTGTGTCGTAGATGTGGGATTCATTTAGGTCCTCCTACGATGGGTCACTTCTTTTTGACGACAGCTCATTATCCAAGAAGTCGACCTAGGAACAATCGTTTCATTAATTTGAAGTTTGCATGCCTCAATGGCAAGTTTCTCACTTCCGGCGATAGGTTGACATCAATGGCCTTCACCTGAAAGATTTTGTGTGGTGTTCGATGCCAAGTCCCTTTTTCACACCACGTGAATTGTACTATAGTACCTTGAGGGTCATCATCATTATCGGTGATTCCTCTCGTGCTTGTTAATAGCTTACATCATTGGCTGGTAATCAGGCGATGTCTTTCCATGTTCGACTCCAGAACATTTTCACGTGGATTGACTTGTACTTTGGGCAAAGATTGGATGAGTTTGAAGACCCCGGATCTAGTTTCATCCATCCAAGCTGTGATATATTCAGGAAAATAAAGACATCAAATGTACATCATTGTTGCACAAATGATCATCTAAATCAAAGGATGATGGCTCTACCAGAATCATTAGTCTCCCACACAGACGGTTGTCTGTCCTATGTACATGAAAATGAATTTATAAAGCTGAGCATGGGAATGCTTGCCTCAGCTAGATCATGAAATTGTTATGAAGATAATGTATTGTATTGTATCTTATTATAGGTCACCTTCCAGTTCAAAAGAACCTTAGATCCTCATGATAAAGCATTTCACCCGACATCAAAGATCTACAACCTCATGCTTTAGGCGGCAACTGTTATAGACATATTTGGGCACTGCAACCCCAATCACATATGTCCATAAACCAAGGGTTTCTGAATCCCAAAAAGTGTTGTTTCTTGCCCTAAAGGAACAAGGTCAACTGATTACATCATCTCCCAGAAGTTCTCCACAGAAAACTGCTTAGAACTGGTCAAAACTGGACCATACAGACTGCTCAGTGCAGAGGGTGCGATGCATCTCACTTGCTCAGTGTGAAAAGTGCGATGCATATTGGAAAGCCCTTCTGTAGGGTGCGATGGGTGAGAGTAGACAAATGGCAGAGACAGTTTGCAAGGTGGATGATCATTGAATATTCCAGAAACTTCTCCTGTGACACTTGCCTCTCTGAATTCGCCTAGGGATGAGTAAGAGACCATCAATCTCCAAGTGGAATCAAGAACTATCAGAGAGAGGACACTAATCAAAATCCTAGAAGCTAACTCACCCCCCTACAATCATCTATATGTGGATCCCTCATCACAGAGATCCAGAGGCTGGAATCTTGTATCTTGTAAGGAAGTTTTGTTGGTTTCTTGGTGTAATATCATAGTGTTGGGTGATCTAAGATTTTCATGAGGTGAAGAAGGGCTTTCATGCTGAGAGGATGACGCTGGGTGAGAACAATGGGTTGTAATCCTCTCTTCTAACCTCTATATCAATAAAGTTATTCGAGTTTTCCTCCACATTCTTGTATGTTAGTTGATATATGCATGTATGTGGTCAATATATATCTGGTCCTATATTGTTTATGATTGTAGATCTCTGAACTTTGAAGGTATTATGCTGCTTTGACTTTACAGGTACTCTTTGA
The DNA here is from genome assembly GCA_000404065.3 of Pinus taeda. Classification (NCBI taxonomy): domain Eukaryota; kingdom Viridiplantae; phylum Streptophyta; class Pinopsida; order Pinales; family Pinaceae; genus Pinus; species Pinus taeda. The sequence continues at coordinate 22,681 of APFE030659275.1, forward strand.
AGCGGAGTGGTCAAGGGAAGAGTGGCAAACATCTGTCAAGAGGAGAAGGAACAAGCAGAAAACCAAGAAAAAGATTGAGGTTGGTATTCTTTGCTCCTCTCCTATCTACTTCTCGTAAAGGAAAGCGAAATTAACTTTAATATGTTTGTTTCTAAGATAGCTACCCATCTTAGTGGGACTAGCAGCTCTACATAGACACTAGATTTCCCGATAACATTTATTTTTACTAGAAGGAGATTTTATCCCTCTTGCACCACTTGTAACTTATAAATGTGTAGTAGAAATAAAGTGTTTCATTCCCTCATGCTATTTTTAATCGTTCAAAAACCCCATTCCTACACTAGATGCCTTTGAGGAAGGAAACATGGCTAACAAATATCCTACTGTCAAGGTTAACATTTTGTCTAAGCATGGTGTTGTTGAAGAGATAACACTAGCAGAAGCCTGATCACTTGAATAGGTTGTTGGATACAAGTCCCTATTCTAGGAATATCGTGAGATATTTGCATGGAAATGCAAAATACTTGGTCTTATTACTACCATTGTCGAACACCACTTTCAGACGTGTCCTAATTCTTCTGTTGTTTTCCAAAAGTAGTCCTATGCACCACTCCAAATATTTCACTATTAAAGTTTAAATTAAACATTTTCATAATGCTTGGGTAATTTACCTAATTACTTACATATCATGGGTTTCCAACCCTATCCCTATCATGAAGAAATAGGGTATCATTCAGATATTTACTAATTTTTGTGATTTAAACAAACCCTGTCGAAAGGATAGTTTTTCCATACCATTCATTGACTAAGCCATTGATGTGTGTTTTGGGATTAAATATCTACCCATCATGGATTGCTTCTTAGTTTAAATAGATTCAAATATGATATACATAGCAATACAAGACTCTCTTTACTACCCCTTGGTGCACCTTTCCTTATCATTTCCCTTCAACCTAAAAAATGCTAGCATCATCTTCCAACAAGTCATGAATTATATCTTCCATGATATAGCTCATATTATCCTTGCACACTTTGATAGTCTCACTACTCATTTCAAGAAGCACTCTTAAAGCCTTGAAGATCTTTGCATAGTTTTCCAATAATGCCATTAGTATAACATATGCTTGAACCCTCTCATGTGTGTGTCCCATGTCTATGCTAAAAGCTTTCTTGGATTCAATATTTCTTACTAAGGCATTCTAGTGGAACCTCTCAAAGGTCCAATCCATTTGGAACATCTATCCACCCACCCAAAACTATGCCCCAATTGAAAGGTCTTCAAGGCAAGGCCAACATTTTGCAACGTTTTTTTCTAGACTACACCACCTTCACTGATGGGTTTCTCTATCTCCTCCATTAGTATATCTCTTTCCAATGGGATAAGCACGAAAAATAGTCATTCAACACTTTAAGGGATGCATTATCAAAAGCACCATTCATAATTTATTATGATTACAACAAAAAATATATCCTTTTGTAACAACCCTGGGTCAAAAGTTCATGTGACAAAGTTAATAAAGGAAAAATAAGACTAAGGTGATGGGACATGTATTCCAAGCTAAATTTTGGGAAAAAAAAGTCCTAGTGGGTGTTAATTTGGTTTATTATGGCTAATTTAGGTTGGAAAAGGAATTGGAAAAGGCTTTGAAAAGGAAAAGAGGCATTAATTGGCACTTTGTTTATGAAAATAAAGGAGATTAGCAGAAAATGGAGGTGAAAGGTCATAGTTTGCATGAGGAGGAATTTGAAGGAAAATTAGAGGAAATTGAAGAAAAATAGAGGCCTCAATAATAAAAAGGCTTTTGAGGATCAATTCAAAACCTTTTGTTAGTTTTAGGTGGGATCTCTCTCTATCCTCTCATACTCTTGCACACTTAGAGCATTCTTGGAGTGCTCTAGTATTGGAGAAAAGAAGGAATAGGAGGTATAAGGAAGCAAAGGAAGTAAATAACAAGCAAGGAAATGTTGGATCAAGAAGCTTTAGAAGGAATACTTGTAGGTAACAGGTTGCATGTGTGATTTCCTAGTTGGTTTGTGAATTCATGGTACATGCATGTGTGTATTTGGTTCTCTTGTTCTCATTGGCATGCATTTTTCCAGGTTTTATAGTGCTTTCAACCTTGCCTTTCCATTTATGGATATCCATGATGTGATGGGGTTCTTTTATTTGGTTGAGATTTGGATTTCTAGATGGTTTTGGAACCAGGTGAGGTGGTGCCAGGAAAACTCCGAAGGGCCTAGGAATCCCTTGATCAATTTTGGTGGGATTATGGTAAAGAATGAGGGTGGAGATGGCCAAATTCCTCAAGGTATTGGTGAAGAAATTTTGAGGCATCTAAGCTTGTTGGGCCTAGTAATCCTTTGACCCATTTTCGCAGGATTGCTGTAAATCCTGGTAGTGTATGTTCTAGTTTTGGGCTAGTGCTCCCTTGATTGGTTTTGGCTGGATTATGGTAAATCCTAGTTGTTTATGTGCTCATTAGGCCTAAGAATCCTTTGACCGGTTTTGCTAGGATTGTGGTAAAGCCCAAGGGTGGAGGTGGTTTAATCTCTAGGAAGCCTTGGTTGTTTTTTTGTGAGTCCCACATTCATGCTTGGAATATGGTACAAGGGTGATTGGCTAAAAGAAAGATTTAGTTAAGCCCAATCTATGGTCGGGTGGTATATGGATGTCCTTGACTTGGTTGGATTTTGCATATGCTAATAAGAGCTATTTTCTTCGTGTATTTCATGAGTACTTGTACTTGTTATTATGTGTCTTCAATGGCTATTATATCATGGTTATTATTCTGGTTACATGTTGGTTATAAGGATTATTTAATAATAGGTTCTAGCTATGGCTCTTGATATGTTTGATTTATTGATGAATGGTTAATCAATGCATGAACCAATAGATGTTATTACAGCTATTTTGAGAGGGCATTAGATCTTCTTGATGATTTTCATATATGTGTCATGCCCCTATGTTCATATATGCATTCATGACCTACAGATTACATGTTTTTAATTCATTTGAAGAAATTATTGTCATAGTTAGGCATGTCTAGGACACGTTTTTTATTCAAGTTTGTTTGAATGAACTTTTCATCATGTAGAAATGATTATGGAAAGTCTCACTGATTTTTGGGTAGTGGTCTTGAGGATGAATTGGAAATTAGGCTAGGAATCTGGGATTGCATGCTATGAACTAGACATTTTGGTTTGCAATGAAATGGATGCAAGCTTTTGCTTGCATTTGGAGGCTCCCAACTTCTTGGATGACTTGCTTTGGGAGTGTTTGAGAGGCCAAGGATAAGAAAAAGTGGTGTAGCTCAGGGTTTGGACACCTGGGGTGGTTGTTTATCCCCTAAGTGACCTGTAGCTCCTATAGGAGGTGTCAAGTGGTCAGTTTGTGGTCGTTATCCTACCCCACTTCCTTAAGTGGATCTGGGAGCTCAGGTCATATCATAGTAGCTCTATGTCTCATGTTTACCTTTGGTAGATCGATGAAAGTGGGTAAATGTGGGAGGTGTGGGTTACACCTTTGTTTCTTAACCTCTAAGGCCAACATAGTAGGGATGTTAGTTACAATATAGATAATCTCATCTACTACATGAGTAAAAACTTATTCGGACCATCTCTTAACTATGAACCAGATGAAAAACCTTCCCTATGATTAATGCATGCAATCCAAAACTATGACACTAAATTATCCTAAGGACTATGAAAGTAGTTGCAAGTTTGAATCCCATGTGAAACTCGCTTACACATAGAATGTTTAACAATAAATTTTCTCAATGTATGGTCTTTATTTAGGAATTTGACCTCAATTTTTCCATGCCCAAGAGCAAGAAATCCCTATTAATTGCAAATTTCATCAATGGTTTACTCTTAGATACCAAAGGTTGACTAGTTGATGACACATTCCTCAATGATCACCTCTTCATTGTTTCGTTAGATGATGCTTTGTATCATGATATTCTTATCTACCTACAAACCCAAAGGTTCAGCCCTCACCTCTCATGAGATGGTCAATGATGTATCAACCATCAAGCACCTCCTTATCTCCTCATAGGAGATGTACTCTACTAATGTGGTGTTGATACCATTTTATGTTGATGCATGACTTTTGAAGAAGTTTAACAAGTCCTAAATGGCTACCATAGAGGGACCTACGGTAGAAATCTCTAAAGGATGTCCACCACTCTTAAATACTTCACATCAGTTACTTATAGCCTTCAATTTTTTTAGATTTCATTCAGTTAGTTAAATGATGTATGAAGTGTCAACTTTATGCCCATAAGACATGAGTCCCTCCATATTCATTGCATCTTGTTATTTCAGTAAGCCCCATTTGCAAATGAGACATTGATTTCATGACTTGCAATCTATTATCTTGGAATGGTTACAAATAAATAGTAGTCATCGTTAACTAATTCATTTAATGGGCCAAGGACATGCCCACCTTTAACAAAGTAGCTAGCATCATAGCCATATTTTCTTTAAATGTTTTATTACAAGGGTTGTTGTCCTAAAGGAGCTTGTGTTTTACCACGACAAGCTCTTTGAGAATGAGATGTTCAAGGAACTCCCTTCTCTCCTTGGTTTTACCCATGAATTTTCTTCACCATACTATCCTTAATCTAATGGAGAAATCAAAACTATAAAAATGTTTTCAAAATATGTTGTAATGTATGGTGCCCAAACATTAAACCAATTGGCATTGCATATTGTTCGTGTCCTTATGGTTGTGCTGTGCATTAATCAAAACCTCCATTGGGATCAATCCTTTCCAACTCATGCATGGGATCTAATCTATCCTACCCATCAAATGTGAGACATCTTCTTTACGCACTACTATGAAACTCCTCCTAGATACCACTCCCCTCAAGCAACGACTCATTTAATTGGAAAAGTCTAATGGATATAAGCATGCTTCTCTCTAGCATAATGAAGCCACTAAGAAGAGATCCAAAGAAACATACAATAACAACTCTAACCCTCACATCTATAGAAAAAGGGACTTAGTCCATTATAATGTTTCCAATGAAGCCCTATGTCATAGAAGGTTCTAAACATTATGGAAATGTTCATACATTGTGAGACACTTCCTCCTTAAATGGGAATGCATCCTTTCTAAACCTAATGGAACGAGTCTTAATGATCCAACTAATGGGATCTACCTCAAAAAATTTCATCCACAATGATAATCATTATTGTTCCTTAAGTGTTGTTATATAGTCATTGTACACTTCTTTTAAGTTGATATCCTAAAAAAATATCTTTGATATTTACCTTTTCGTTACTTCATAGATGTATCACTGACTATCATACTTCTTGGTTTAATTAATGTTGCTTCTTATTGGACATAGAACCCTTCTCCAAATAAGAGGAGTCTATATCAGGCCAACAACCAATAATCAAGTAAAATACAATGTTTTCATAGGTCTATTGGCTAATACCATCCACCTTGGCATTCACCATTGACATGTGTTCCTTGACACCCAGCTTGTTGTCACCTAGTTAAACCATAACTTTCAGGTTTGTGATGATTTCCTTTTTATAAAGTACTTACATGCCAAGTTGTTAGTATGAAGTTTTGACAATATTATATTTTCATATATAAAATAGAGTAAGAACCAAGTCACTGATCACATAGAAAATTATATCATGGATTCAAGTATCACACTAATCATAAATATCCATAAAGTTACATCTAACTTCAGAACATAAATGAGCACCACCAATAAGTCATAAGACTATCACATCAAAGGAAACACATCATAAGCAACCACAGCACATGAAAGATGCAAGGATGCTATTGTGCAACTGCTCTGATCTCCATGTGGTCTCTCTCCCTTTGGTGGAGATCCATTATTTGCAACCTACCAAGAAGTGGTTAGCCCCTTCTGAAGAAAAAAACTCAACATTTCGACACTTGCGGGACTAAATCACACATAGTCATATTGTCCCCACACCTATATGTTCCATAAATGCATGGGGACCTTTTCTCCTATTTCTTGAATAGATGCACTTGCACCATGGATTTTAACCCTTGAGGTGCATGGCACACTCCATATTTTTACTCCATACAAACATAATCCTCATCACGATTGTACTAGACCTATTTGAATAAGCACCATAGTTGTAACTCATTCAAGTATGTGGCACACCACACACCTATGTCTTTCATAGTTGTATTCATCACCACGATTATACCCAGTCTTAATGCATCATTATTTGAACCTGATGAGAACCTACACAGTCATGTCCATCACCACAATTGCAGACTCACCCCACATGTAGTCCCCACAACTCCCACTAAGTTGCTCATGTGGCTGTGAGTCCACAAATATAAAAATGTTTGTATCACCCCTTGATCATAGAACCCCCTAGTATATAGCAATAATCACAATGCTTAAAGTGTGAGTAATCATTGGTATCTCCCATGCCTCAAAATGGTACTATAGAAGTCTCTAGAATGACTTGTGATCATAATCAAGCTCTGCAAACACCATGTCACCGGAATCTAAATGAGGTGGCATGGTGGCCCCCACCCCACTTTTTATATTCCCCCATAGTCCAAATTCCTCTCGATCATTTGTGATTTAATAAACTCTATTTCCAAAAAATTTCATACCCTCAGGATCAATATAATTCTCACTTTGGATTGACCTCAACTCTCCTCCTTTCTTCATATCAAAATTTTCCTTGGAGCCCCTCATTAGTCCTGTGATTCTACTCTAGTGTTCCATTTTTATCACTGTCTTGTTACAATGTTTACTTGGATTATTTCTTGTTTATTTGGTTCTTTCACCCAAGGTTTCTAGCTCATGATTGTCGGCTTAATTTTTTACCACGCTAGTCCCCTACACACAAGGAAACACACTCACACTTGACATATCATTTTTTTCAAACTAACATGATACATTCCACCTCTGAGAAAATTGCATTATGACCATATTTGTATACATTGTCCATTTTCACTTGGTAAATGTTCACATTTGTTTAGTAGTTCTTCCACTGACATGGATTGCCTCACATAGTAGTACCCTTTTCCTTGCTAGCACCCATGTTGCATTATCTTGCTTGAGAGTCACTTCTCCACATGACATGATTCATTTCATCATGCTTCTATCTCATCTTAATTATAACCTCCTTTTTTCTCTAGAAACTATCATTTTGATCATCATTAAATGCACCACCACATTTTGAACTTGGCCTCTCACAACTCCACCAATAGTAGACCATTTACATGATCACCATCCTTTTATCACCCCCACACTGAGATCAACCAATGGATCCCCCACCCACTTTAGTTACTCCATTTTACCTTGATGTAGGCTACCACACATTGGGGCGGCCATAACTATGTTTGTACATTAAAATTGATCTTCTTTTTGTGTGTGTACTATGATTTTTTGGAAGCAAGAAACTCACCACTCACCATATTCTTCATGTCCTACACATAGATAACCTTTTTTCACCCAGATCTGGAGTACTTACATTTCCATCCCGTCTAGTCAATACTATATCTATGTTGTGACACTCTTCCACCCTTAGCCATCACATTCTATTGCAATTGACCCACTCTTGTTAGTCAAAGACAACACCTTTCACTCCCATTGGTGTCCTCCTAACTTTTGGAGCATTCCTAACTGAGATTCTTTTGAAACTAGCTCTCATTTTCTAAGAAGGAAGACTCCTTAGTTTCCATTACTATAATTTAAATGTGAACTTTAGATGAACCAATGGGAGTCATAATTCCCACAAAGTTCATCAACCTCACCAATGCTTTCCTTTATAACTATTTCATGGTGAAATGTGTTGTACTTTATGATAACTATTTTGGCCGAAGACCCATGCACTAGGCCATAGTTTCACTTCCAATATTCTCATCATCACTAGTTATTCTCAGTACATGGGGGCATATATATCATTAATACTTTCTTGTATGAGGGCACTCTTGAGGGCAAAGCATTCATTTACTTCGACATTAGTAATCATGTTCTCAACGTTTCTGGCAAGACCCTTCTTGTATGCAAATGTAACCATTATTGTAATAGCCATGATCATGAGCATGGGAATTCCTGCCTTGTATGTATACTAAGTATATTTATTTTCAGCAATGGATTCCATGATTATCCTTTAGGACCCCTTCTCTCTCAAACCAAGGTTTCTCTCTCAAGAAGTAGCAGGTTTCATAGTCAAGCAAAACATAATTTTTTTCTATTGTACATATGCTTCTAACCTCACACATCAGGGGAAACTATTATCACCTATAAATTGCACACTCAAAGGTGTCAATTAAGGGTTGAAAAATGTCATAAATGAACAAAATCAAAGGTTCTTAAAGGTCAAAAAGATAGGTGCTCATAAGTCGAGGATTACCTAACACTAAACATTGCTTAATTAATCCAGATAAATCCATTTTTTCAAATTTGCACGGATCACTAAGATTGCTTCTTTGATAGTCATGCAGATTCATAGGAAGTGACATTTGAGAGATCCATGAAGCAAGTTACCTTAAATACCCCTGTGAAGATGGAAGTAGAACGTCAGTCTTTGGTCTAAAGCCTCTATACCAATAAGGGAGAGAAGTTGTGATTAAAATCCAAGTAGGTGTACCATCCATGTAGCATTATGATGAAAACCAAAGATAATTGTTCCTTATCATAGTGTGTTTAACATATATGGAGGGAGAGAACAAATGATTATATGAAACCTTGAATCTTTTGTATAGTAATAGTTTAGCTGATTTAGGCACACCATAATGTTAATTGGAAGACTATGCTCATTGATTTTGTAAATTACTATCAAACTAGTAATGCAATCTATTTTAATGCTAAAAATTTTACTGGATTAAAATATTTTTAGAATAATTATCTTATTTACTATGATATTTTGTTGCCATTCTATTTTATTTTAATTCATAAAGTTGAAATTCTAATTTTTTTTGGCATTTCAAAATATATGGCATGAAATGTAATTATCAAACTAAAATAAAAGCATAATTTAGTTATAAAATCTATTGCGATGAACTTCCGAAGGTAACACCTTAGTAATTTATAAATCCATTAGCATAAAAACTTTTAAACAATCACATAAATTTATCACAATCACATAAATGTTTTGTGAAGCACGAATATTTTCCAGTTTTATTTTTAAAAACAAATTTCTACTTTGGAAAAAAATACTTTTCTCAATAATATATATAAACAACTTTCAAACAATACAAGTATATGAATAAAGTATATATATATATAGATAACTTTATGCACATTGTTGTGATCGAGAAACTTGACTTTGGGGTGCTTCTATGGCTTTACCTAAGGAACCCTTTCCTCGAAGGGGGAAGTGCAATGATGTGGACCTTGATTTATGATTCGTTGGTGTGTTTTCATTATGATCTAGTTGTGAAGTTAAGATTCTTAATATTTTTAACAAGGAATATGAATAAATATACTAAAACTAATTATATTAATAATTTAAAGTACTCTCTAGATAATATTAATAATTCATAATTCGAACATGCTAATTACACATGTTTTGAGATTATCGCAACATGAAAGCCTTTTGTCAACTATTTCAAGGGGTTTAGAACCACACAATATAATATGATATTATATTTGTGGCAACTTGCAAGAAGCCAACGACATTCCTTGAGTACTCAAGGGTTCTGGTCTAACCCAAGATCTACGGTTGTTTTTTTGTTTTGTTTGTTTGTTTTTTTTTTTTCTTTTTCAAATTTAATCCGGGAAAAATTTTGTATTTAAAAATCAATGAAGTATATACATATTCATTTATCTTATTTCTACTTCTTAATATAAAGCATATGACTTATAATTTCAAGCTTTTGTTAAAAATTATTATCACTTTTATGCAAAATTATAAAATATTTAAATTATTTAATTTTTGTATTTAAAAAGAAGGCATTAGTGAACAAGATTAATAGATGCAACACATTATAGTCTCTACCTCTATAATGTGTCCTTTACACATACGTAATTTTTATAACAAATCTTAGAGTTGTCACATCATTTTCTATTTTCTTACCTTAAATAATATATGTAAATTTTATCGAATATTGAATTAAGAAAATTCTATTGTGTTGCTTGATTATGCCAAAACGAGTAGGCTTCCAAGTCACATAAATGAGCAAGGGGGGTTGAAGAGATATATGGAGGAAGGAGAAAGGGTGCCGAAAAGGTGCTATAAGCATAGAGTGCAAATGGGAAGTGAAAATTTGCATTGTGTAGAGGGGAAATGAACGTTTTAGTTGTGTGGAGTGTGAAGGGGTAGTGAATGTTTTCATTGTGAATAGTTCAGAGGGGCAATAAACATTTTCATTGTGCGTAATGAAGAGGGGAAGTCAATATTTTCATTGTATGAAGTACAGAGGAGGAGTTGAAGCTCTTCTTGGGCAAAGTGTTCCTCTGCACTCCCTTATCTCTACACATAACCCTTCTTCACACACTGCACATGTGGGCATTCAATAATATCTCTTAGACTTATAACGAAATATTAAGATTTTTTTTATATATTGTATGAAATGTAGAGGTGTTGATTGATACATTGTGTGAAGTTGGGAAACTCATATTAAGCGAACACTGACCAATATAATATATCGCCTAATTTTTCGAGATCGGAATGTGTGCAGAGGTGCAAGTTTGTATATTTTGTGATTATCCCTCTATACAAGTGCAGAAGAAGCTTTCATTATGCTAAATATGAAGATACGGGAGAAGTGTAATGAAAGCCTTTCCCACACTTCCGCACTCTACACAAATTAAAAAGATTAATACATCCAACATTTTTTGAAATGCATGAAATAATGCATACATAAGTTATTTCATTATCTTAAATAAATTTAAATAATAGGATCATGACAAACACTAATAAATATGATGCAGCGAAAACAGTGGTTCAATATAAACCCACAGTTGGATCTATAAAACCCAACAATCACCCTGCTTTACCCCCTTTTCCACAAAATATAGGCCTTTTACCTATTGGAACCCAAAGCCTTTGACAAAACTTTAGAACAATGCTTTTTCCCTTTTCGAGACCAAAATACTATCGGAAATGCTAAAACAACGCTTTTCCGCCTTCTTAACCAATTATATGTTATTGCCGTAGATCGAGATCCGGCCAATCGGGCAGCTTAGATTGAATCGCAGTATCGGCGATTGGAGGTTCCAATGGTCATAAATATTGGCGCTATCCCTTGGTGGAGGTCCGATGCAATATCTCTAATCGCTATCGGCGATTACAATAACCCGCTTAAATTTCTGCCACTCCACTTCATACATGTCGATGCGATATATGTGTCGGAAATTGTGTATCGCAAAGGCTTGGGGACAAGCCTTTGACGTGCACTAATCCGACTGCGCGATGTGATCTATTGTCGGACCCAATAGGACCCAAAACTCCCATGCATAAAATTTCAAGTCCTCTTCCTTGAACCCGCTAAGTGTTTAGCGTGATTTCTCTGTGTAAATGGCATTCGGCGATACGACAAGTAAATACACTAGGGGTGATGCTATGTGGGTTCCATGGACCCAATAGCGTTAAAAGCTCCGCCCATAATAATTTAAAGTCTGGATTCTCTGTCTGACTGTGTTCTATGCCCGATACTTAGTGTATTTTGGGTTTTCCACTCACAAAACCAAACCAATGGAATGAACTCGCCAATCAAACCTTTAACACAATATTTCTATGATAAAATATGAAAAACATGGGCCAGCATCAATATCATCCAATTGAAAAGAGAAAAATAACATTTGAGGCCTCCACGGGTTGTTTATATTAATATGCATGCAACACTAATTTATTCAAAATAAACACATAACAGAGTCTTGGCCTTAGGCTAGATTACACAGATAAAGACCTCTCTCTCAAAAAATGCAAATTCACTCACTATCTCTCTGCTCTCGCTCTATCCATCCCCTCGCTCATTACATTTTCCTTCCTTTTATCCATCGATAAACACTCTAACCATATGTAACAACAAAATCTCTATTTTTAATAGATCTAATAGCAAATATCTAACTCCTAGATCTATGTTAACAATCTCTATCTCTGAATCTAAAATAATGAATTATAACTAATTTCTTGAGAGATCCAACCCTCTCAGTAAGACTGGCTTTTTATCAACTAGGTCAATGAATTTCAACTTGTTTAGCCGCAACATGTGAACAAAATTTCACATTGCTGGCTAAGTCTGGATGCTCCTGCATCAGACTCCCGGGGAAGAAAAGAATCCTCCTTTAACTTTCAAGACTTACTCCATATTTCTATAGTTCTGTTGCTATTAACTAGCTAGCATTCTCCACTAGTTGTCCTTTCCATTTGACTAGGTACTGGAAATAAGTCTATCCTCTGGTTCTTTTGGATACTCTCGTCTCCAAAACAGCTTCCACTTCCTTCTTTGTTGTCTTTGGCATTTGTTCTTCACAGTTCATAGTTTGAACTTCATCCCCTATAGCATCCTCCTGCAATTCTGTCTCTGCCTCTTTGTATGGATACAAATCTGCAGCATTAAAAATGGGGGATATTCCAATCCCTTCTGGTAACTCAATATCATATGCATTGGCTAAAACTTTTCTTACAATTTTGCAAGGTCCTATCTTTTCATTTTTAGTTTATTGTAAGTTTTAGCAGGAAATCTCTCTTTCCTCAAATGCACCATCACTAAAACCTTTGACTTCTTCCTGTAATATTTGCATCTATTCTACAAATTCTTTAGCTTTTTCACTCCTGGTTTCATCTTTTCCCAAATTCCTGAGCTCATACACACCTCTTGGATGCATTCCAAAGACAATCTGAAATGGACTCATTCCAGTGGTTCGGTTTGGAGTATCATTGTAAGAAAACTCATCTTGAGCTAGTGCTAAATCCCACTGTTTCAGATTCTGATATACTAAACTTCTTAATATATTACCCAAGCTCCTACTCACTACTTCAGTTTGTCCATCTATTTGAGGATGGTATGATGAAATAAAACTAAGGTTAGCTCCCAGTTTCTTCCAAAGATTCCTCCAGAAATTCCCTACAAACTTGGTATCTCGATCAGATACAATACTTATAGGTAATGATGAGCCCCAAAATTGGTAACTTGTTGGGCTCATTTGGCCTAGTTATCCTTATTTAGTCCTTGTTCAAATCCTTTATTTTCCATAGCTTATGCATTATTTTCATTATGTTTATGTCATTTGTATGAATAAGGGTAGTCACTCTTCCTAGGTGGCTAACACATGCTTATTTCAGGTTTTTTGACACATGTTGGAGCAAAATCAAGCAATCATGGGATAAAAGACAGCCAAGCCTGAGGTGAGGATTCGTAGGGGGGTTGTCTATGGCATTAAATAACCCTTCCTTGGGATCTTCACCCCCAACTCCGAGCTCCAAAGACCACCAAAACCGAATTTAGAAGGCAGCGAAGCAGATTTTAGAAGGGACTGTCTAACTCACAGTTTGGACAACCGAGTTCCACAGATTGAGGAGGCCAGCTAGGTCCCTCGTGATGTATAAATGTTGAGGCCTCAGCCTTCGTAAGGGACTTTTGAAACCATGGTGTATTTTTCACCTCAGTGCTGCTAGTTCTACTTTGTTCTTTTGTAGCCATTTTTGGCATCACTCTTATGATTATTTTTTGATAATGAGAAGAAGTTCGATTTTATATCAAATCTGAGTTTTCCATAGGAGCCATAGCTCTCAGGGTTGGGCCCAACTTGAGAGCCTAGGGCCTCCTTTCTGTATTGTTACTTTTCCTTTATGCATTACTGTTTCCATTTATGCATTTGAACGTATTTCTGTTAGGCAGAATTAATTATGTTGCTTGGATAGATCATTATTTATGAATGAAATTGCTTCAGGTGTTTTGGTAGGATAATAACAGAAAAAGCTTCAAAGAAAAGGGACAACCAAACTCTTGGTTTCACCTCATCCTTATTGGATTAGGGGCTGGAATTGAAGAAACAGTGCTGCCCCAACAAAAACACTAGTTTGCTTGACCATGCAATCCTTAGTGTACTGTTTTCCTTTACAGAAGTTAGCTATGAGTTTGGAGCTCTGAAATGTTTCTTTGCATAGTTGATGTACATGGTTTTCTCTCCAATACAGCTATTGTTCCTTCATGATTTTGATAGGTAGACAAGATTAGCTCACGTTTTGATCATTTGCAAGACTTTGTTGATTTGGTCGAAGTATACCGTGCAGGGCATATCCTCCATTCTTTCATCCACCCAAAGCATCATCTGAGCCACCTGTTCCGTCTCCTAGCTGAGTTCCTCGTCTCCCATCTGTCCTTTTTTTTTCCACGTAACCCTACCTTCTTGCTCAATCATTGCCTTAGCCTTCTTCAAGCCAAGTCAGCCTTCTACACCTTCTCACCACTCCATCCACCAGTCCCTAGGCTGCTTTAGACCCCTATCCTACCTCCAGATCCATCCATGCATTTCCCTCACTCATCCATCCTCTAAAAACCGATTTTCGAACATCCTGTAGAAATTTCTGAACATCCTGTAGAAATTCCTGAACATCCTATAGAACCCCTGCAGACTTCCTGTAGAAGCTCACGAATGAGGTTTCTTGATAGAAAAGCTTTGTGAAACTCTCTGGAAGAGTGTTAGGGACTCCTTAGACCCCCTCTGAACCTCTCCACCCTTTTCCAAGCATTTCTCCTCCTTGATCCACCCATGCACAGTAAAGCACAGTTCAAGCATATGCATGATTAAATTGACAACTTAATCAAAAATACAAAAAGATATTTTCTTAGGAAAAAGGTACTCTAAACACATGTATTTTACCTTCATAGAAGTAATGGCATCTCTTTTAGTAGTTTTCATTCTCATCTTTGCATCAGTAGGACTAGCTGGTAGAATTAGGGTTTGCTAGGGTTTGCGCTTTCCTTCAGTTTTTCAATATCTTTTCGCAAGTAGATTAGCTTCCTTTGAGTTAGCTTTCATCCATCAATTATAAAGCTTCTTCTAAGAGCTCATAGAAGTTGGCTAAAGCCCCTAGCGAACTTGTGCCAGCAGACCAAGTGACAGCTGCGGCAAGAGCTAGTACTTGTGCATACAGCACTGTTGCTTCCAAGTTTGTTACGAACAACTGGGTTGATAAAAGTAAAGAAGGGAGTCCCAGGAGTTGTAGCATTATTTCTGCAATATTGGAGCCCACCATCCTTTTGGCACCGTTGCTGGGGAAGCGTCAGAGTATTGGTGATTGTTGCTTTTCTTCTATTTTCTCCTACAACTTTCTGCTAAGTAGTTTACTTCATTTCCATTCTGCAATTTCATTTCCGCAAAAGTAGAGTAGACATTTCCTACTTTCATAGATTAGCATTTCAATTTTGCAATTTGAATTCTGCAAGCGTAGATTAGCATTTCATTCCTGCAATTTCATTTGAGCAGAATAGATTAGTCCTTTCATGCTTTCATTTCAATTTCACATTCTCATTTCAGCAAGGTAGTTAGTTGCAGTTCAATCTATTTTAGTTTTGCAGGTACTAGAAGAAAAAAAACAAAAGCAAAAAAGTCTTTCCATTTCATGCCTCGTAGGAATAGAGATAAAACTGGCAAATTCTTACCCAACACCCCCACCACATCACTGAGTCAACCTTCTCTATTCTCTAGTGACAGTGAGCCAGAAGAACCTATAGGTGAACCTCCTGAGATATACGAAGATCCTATAGCAGAAGAAGAGTTAGGGAACACTCCATCTGAAGCCATGGCTGAAAACCGAAATGGTAGAAGAGAAGATGAAAGAATAGAGGGTGCCTTTCCCATCCGAGAGACCAATGGAGACATGAAAATGAAAAACATAAGTCCCTCTGCTCTAACTCACTTCCATGGACTGACTACTGAGGACCCTGATACCTTCCTGTTTGAGTTTGCTGTCTTTTGACGAACTTAGGAATATGTTGAGGATGAGCAAAAGCTGGAACTCTTTCCCTCTACCGTCAAGGACGCGGCATTACACTGGTTCATGGGGTTACTTGGAAACAGTATCACCACTTGGGCTCAGATGCAGCAAGCTTTCAACGCCAAGTACCGGGACTACTGTAGGTCCAAGGAAACTAAGGGAGAAATATTTCGGATGACCATGGGCAGCGATGAATCTTTGGAAGACTATGAGGAGAGGTTCCAACTTAGTTATAAACGGGCCAGGTGCACACTTGGCCTGAAATCTCTGAAGCTGGTTTTGCTCCGAGGAGTCCCTGAAAACCTTCTGGACACCCTTAACATGCTAGCTGGAGGAGACATCTACCAACTACCTTATGAGGACATAAAGACCGTGTTTAGAAACTAATCTAGGGCAGCCCGGAAGAGAGGTAGGGGGAATCATCTCTCAGCTAGTACCTCTTTCTCCAAGAATGAGTTTGCTAACCAGATGGAAGACCTTAAGAGAAAAATGAGACAGACTATTGCCATGCAACTCGATACCTTCCGAATTTAGCAAAAGAAAGAAGAAGCTGAGAGGGCTTTGGCCATTTTTTGTCCTAGATGCACGAGGAAGCATCCCAAGAATGAGTGCCCATTGCACTCAGTAGAGGTATGTTTCGTTTGTGAGGAATACCACCGCACCAACCAATGCCCTACCTTGCTAGGATTTAAAGCCATGTACCTAGGGACCGAGGTGGCTACTGAACCTCTCTACTTCCTCAACCAAAGAAGGCCTCATGGACCCAGACCTTATCAGTAGGGGATGCAAGGGTCATCCCAAGCTTATTACCACCCCAAACAATCCGCTCATATACCTTCATGGGGTCCCCCTGCTCATCCTTCCTAGTCCACACCTCCTCCGTGGTCTTATCCATCTCCATACCACACTCAACCTCCTTCTCACTCATTTCACTCTCATGCCCAGCTGCAACCTCAGTGGAATGCACCTCAACCAGGGTGGAGGCCCCAATACAACACTCCTCCTACCATTTTTCCTCCACCACCAACTCAACCACAACCATTACCTCCTGCTCCTCCAAGACAACCCCAGATGCCTGCTCAACCGAACCCGAACCCCAACAACAGACAGGCCTAGCAGGTATATAC
>APFE030659277.1:684-84548 GCA_000404065.3 Pinus taeda
TCAGGCTGAACCAAATGGCATGCAGAGAAGAGTTAATCAAACCATTCATCTTCAGCAAACCAGAGAGCAAGTGTATGACAGAGCTCAAATGTTGCAAGAGAAACTCAAAAAGATGTTTGATAAGAAAGCTAAAGTAGAGGATTTATGGGTTGGCAGCAAAGTTCTAAGGTGGGACTCACGAAGAGAGGACAAGGGCAAACATGCAAAATTTGATTTTCTTTGGAAAGGTCCATACATTATCAACATTGTGCAAGGAAATAACACATATTTCCTCAAATCTCTAGATGGCAACACAGCTCAAGAAGGCCGTGTTAATGGTCGAACGTTAAAACATTACCATGATCCTTTTGATTGAGAAAAATTAGGCGGTGTTATTTTCTGTACATAAATGTTTGTACATATCAGCACTTTATTTTATTTTTGTAATAGTCTGGATGCTAAAGCATGTAGAAGAAAGAAGGCAGTGCTTCACAGTTCGCGATCAAATCAGTTGAGGGAAAGTATTGTTTTCAGTCCAAAATTTCAAATCAATCTAACGGTCAGCACTAAGAAGTTTCAGTGCACAGCAACAACAAAAGATCAAGGCAGTCTGACTTGTTGTTCTTGGATTTTCACAAGGAGAAGCCATCCCCAAGTGGAGCCACTGTTAGCCTCCTGCTACAGTAGGTTACTCATATTTCATTATTGACATTTTTACAGGCCAAATATGTCATACTTTGCATGCTGCAATGCTCCATATTTGCTAAACAGACACCAAAAAAGGAGGCCATGAAAGTGTGCTAGTCTAAGTTCAACGGTTGCATTCCAATTTTGAAGAGTTATTCCATTTTTGTAGAATTTTTCAGCTAAAGGGAGGTCCAAACAGCTTAATCTTGGTCTCCCTAGGTTTCAATTTCCTGTTTTAGAATATAGAGAATGAATAATCTATCTAAACAACTTAATCTTGGCAGATTCTTAAATAGGTAGAGAAGCAAGGGTGCTCAAAAGCCTAATCTGAGCCCCTGGAAGAAATAAATGTAGATATAGATAGGAGGAAAGTGCAAAAGAAAAAGTTGAAAAGTTGGGTCTGCAAGTCTAAGTGCACCCAAACTAAAAGAAGAAAAAATGCTAGGTAAGTAGGTTGGGTAGGTAGTTTGGTGGTTGCAGAATCAATGATTGTGATCAGTTTTGTGTTTTCAAGTGTTATATCTATTCAAATCGGTATGGAGGAGCTCAAGCGAGGCATAACTAACTTCCCCTTCTTCCTCTTCCCTGAATCATTTACTAAATTCCCCTAAAGAGGTCAAGATCTGCTTGATATCTCTTAGTTTCATCATTTTCCTTATCATTTGCCTTGGTAAAGATCTGCTTTACTCAAGGAGGGTCCATACTTTCTCTACAAAGTTCTATCTCCCCTTTAAAGCCTAAGATCTCTGAGACTTAGCGCTTTCTTGTCATTTTCATATTAACTCCTGACATTATTATGTAAATCGCAATCTATTTCCCTCCCCACTACTAAAACTATGTTAATAATTCCCCTATGTAAATATCCCCTCCCTCTGGTTGAAACATAACCATAAATATCCCCTTGGGAATTACTAAGTTCACCTGGATCTTAGTAAGAACCCTCGTCTCTGCATAAATTTCCCCTCCGAGGTGTTTGGACTCCTTCCAAAACACAAAAAACCCCCTTCAAATGCATTAACTAACCCCCGTGCATTGCATTTTTGGGATTTATTAATGTTTGATTAATAAATAACCAAAGTGCCGAAACATATTAATCGTTAACCTAAAGTCCAAACCCACCCGCGGCTACAAATAATTCATGGTTTAACGCGCGCGTTGTTTCACTAAACCCCAACCATCTTCCCCTCCTGTCCACTGTCAGATCAGCCCTCCCAGATCCAACGGCCCTCATGCATATCGGGCGCCTTTTCGTGATGGTTAGATAGCACCCAACAGCCGACGGTTTTATCATCGTACACCGGGATAGCTGGCGGCATCCCATTACATCAGGCCACCCTTGACAAATACCACCTCCGTACTAAAAGCAGTCCGATGCAAACCCAAAACCGCCCTCCCCTCGCATGACATGAGCGCCACATCACCTCCCAAGTTGCCGCCAACTCACCCCTTTCTGCCTGCGCCTTGCTGACATCACCCCGCCACCGTGTCCCTGCCACATCATCATCCCACCATACTGCCACGTCACCCTGCTGACATTAGCATGCCGACGTCATCACCGTACAAGAGGGTCCTACTGCTGACGTCAGCAACTAAAAAAGGAGAAACACGCAAGTGCAAAATTGAGGCTTCAGAGCCCCAAATCGAAATTCTGAGGCAGTTTTTGATGCACGATTAGCGCTTAGCGCGTCGCTACGGGAAATGGGCCATATTGGAGAATCTTTATGGAATATTTTGATTCCTCAGCCACATTTGCGCCGAAAAGGGCAGAAAATGCCTGATTTTGCAAATTTTAACGTATCAGAAGACAGAGAGAGACCCGGTTCAGACATTGAAGACTATCAGAGCAGATGTGAAGCCAAAAACCATGTCAAAGAGTATCAGTGATGCGGAGAAGTGTATCAGTGAAGATCTTCTCAGGGCTCGAGGCGAATGAAACATTAAAAGAAAACCTTGAAAGTCAAGAAGCAGTTAAGGAACCATTCAAAGCTCAGTATCACAATGACTACACATTAAAACTCACATGAAATTAATGGACCAAAAATCAAAGCACAATTATTATAGAACCACTGCACTAGGTCACCGTATTAACGCATTTTGATCCAACTGCCTCAGGTGTAGCCCAAAGGATATTTACTCGCATTTAATTCCAGCACAAGTTTAGGTTTAAAAAAGTTTTCCTGCAGACCTTTTTAGGTCAGCTGTAATAAATATGTTTGGATATTTTACCTATAATGAGGGTTGGTTTTTTGTTGGTTAGAAGTTTTGCTTGAGCAGAGACTCGCACTGTATATTTGATCATTTCTATAATCAAAGACTGCTTACGAGCTTGGAGAATGAATTGTATACTGTGTTCAATGATTGAAGAGTGACTGTGGAATTCTTGTGCTGATACATGACTCAATAAGTGTTTCTTACCTCTGTCTTTCCATTCATATATCATTATCTAAACAGCAGAAAGAAAGATTAGCCTAGAATTTGTTTAAGTGCACTCTATGCTCAGTTTCTGCTGTTTCTTTATGTTTTCATCCATTTTAGGCATAAATATGAACTCCATCTGGCTCATATTTGCCCTAATTCACCATGTGTGACAGTTATCTGGGATTCTTAACTACCCCTAGATAGAGCTCATCCTCCTTCCCTCTGTTAAGCTGATTGAGAGATTCTTAATTGCCTCTCTTTCCTTACATTTCGCTCCATCTCTTTAGCTTGAAAGTCGTTTCATGTGCAGCTACCCTGCTCCATGTTCCTCTTGTGATCAAGAAAGCCTACCTGCGGTTTTACTCCTTGACTCCATGCCCAATGGTTTTGAAACTTATCACTCTATGCCTGCCTCTCTACTTGAATGCATCTTTCTTCCATTCAAACACCATCCAAACCTGAAAAAAACCCACTGAACCCAATAGCTAGCCTAAAATCATCATCAACAAAGCTAAATCATCAAGAGAGAGCCCTCTCTGATTATAGGTGGGCTAGAACCTGTAATCCAAAGATTGGTTTGTGGTTACCTCGGCCGTATCCCTTCAGGAGCTTAGGGACAACCTGAGTGATAACAGGGACTACTGGAGCCCAGCACTATATGATTTAGCGTTTATGTAATTGGATTATTCTACACTTAATTTATATTTCCCAGTTCTTTTGAATTTTCTAAAGATGGTATTTTGATTTAGCTACTGTAGAACCAGCGAGCGCCCATCAGCCAGTTCATTGCCTAAATTGCTTAAGATTTATTTATTTTGTTGCATTCTATTTTCCGCATTGTGTGGGGTGATTTGAATTTTGTTCTACAGCTTCACTTTACCTATTTCCTTTATGTTTTATTGCATAGGTTTGATTAATGAATTTAGATATGCATTTACTCTTTAGAATTCATTTATGTTCAAAGTAATCGGATTAAAAATAGCGTACAGTTAACAAGTTCTTCTTTTCTCATTTGCATTCTTTGTCTATTCAATCTATTTTCTAACGAAACATATCTCTATTGCAAGAACTCATGACGAGGATAATAATGGTATAAGATCAATAATTTTTTCATTTAATTCATTATTCATATTGTTGGGCACTTATGAACAATTTAAATTATCATATGAATTGATCTTGAAATTTTAAGGAAATGACATTTATTATCATAACTTAAATATCAAGATTAGTTTGAATAAACTTTATTAACATAAGTAAAGTGTCTAGCAACACTCTTGAAGATATCCTCAATCAATTATTTGAATATTGGATTGAATATTTCCATACACCTATGATTCCTTTCCAGCAACTGTATTCACACCTTAGAAAGAAGCATTTAAAGTACAGATTTTAAAATAGTTGAAAGTGAGTTTGGTCATGCTTTCCATATTTGTAGTATAGTTGTAGTCTTTTAAGAAGATTTGCATTCTTTATTTCTTACATAGATTATTAATTTGTAGTGTGTTTATTTTGAAATGTCTTATTTCTTTTCCTGAATGATTTCCTTTTTGAATTGTTTTTTTAATATTTTGATTTTACAAATCCCTGTTGTCGTATTCTGCCATATATTGTGCTACATCTCTACATTTATTGGCCCAAATTGACAATTTAAATGTTGGTGTAAATCTCACATTTATACCTCCCAACATTTTGGCGTCATTGTGGGGGAGGCGTTGTAAGATAAGGCCTCATGATTTGTTATGCTTTTTCTTCACAATTGAATTTTTAGATTAATGAGATTCCCCTTGCTTGTTGAAGCAATCTGGACTGTATTTCCAGAAAGCTCACAAGCCAAGTTTTATTTACTGCAAATGAGTGATTTTCTTTTCCTGCAAAGTGTGGTTGTTCTATTTATTAGAATTGAGATTAATTGATTTACTTTTCATGATTTTATCATCGCAGGGAAACTAGAGGGCGAAGATGATGTAAGACGTGAGTGAAGAGCCATGCACTCACTTTTTTTGGGGTCACTCCAAATTTTTGTTGTCTGAGTAAATGAAGGTTTCAAGTTTGGTGCTAACAAGACTTTCCAGCTAGCAAGAAAATGTTAGGAAGTGTGATGTTATTCCAAGAATTATCTCAAATTCTAGCATAATCTAGGGTCTCTGCCTCACAGAAATATCACATTTAGGCACCAATTAGAGAAAGGTCTATTCCTCTAGAAGAGAAGATTCATGAAGATCCAGAAGATATTCCTAAGGAGACCGAGAAGCTCTGGATCATGCATGATGAGGATAACCCATTAGAAACAAAACATATATCTCATTCATCCTACACTTTAGAGGATAAACAAGGAAATGTCGAAGATTTTCACGATGCATTGGATGTTTCCCATGAATCAAGTAACCAAGAGTATATGGATCCCCTAGAATATTGGTTCCAAATGACTGTCAATATCCACTCCTCCTTTATCATTCGTAAATTTGTAGCATCACATCAGTTAGTGTAGTTGGTATCTCAAGTTCTGGTATTTTCTTGTATATACTTTTCAAATTTGAACATGGGTAGGATTATCCTCTTGTTGTGCACATGGATGCATTGGAAGTACTCCTATACTTAAAAGGGAGTCTTCTGCTTCTTAGGGTAGAGTAGGGTAGAAGAATAAATTAATAAAGTTGTTATTAATGCTATTAGGGTTTTGACTTTCAAAGCATTTCCACCGAAACTGATTTTGATCCATATTAGTTGTTAACACACACATCTATGATAAATCTTGTTGAGTATGATTCACTCTAATACCTCATGATTCTGCAAAATTAACCATGATTAATCACGCTAATGAGTTGTCATCTAAGATATATATATTTTTAGTTTCCCTTAGAATGTACTATTGGAGAGCCCCCTATGGTGGACCACTCTTTTAAAAGATCATAATGAGTTGTTCATGAGAACACTATCATTATTAACTCAAAGAATATTTCAATCATTATCTGGGATATTTTTAATAAGTCTTTAGGGTAGAGGAACTAGCCAATAATGATTAGTCATTAAAAACTTTTCATGCCATCCCATACACTTAAGGAGTAGATCTGTCTCCCCACTTATTAAGTAACCTTTGAGGTTAATCATAATCAGAGTTCACAAAAGATTTAGGGGTGGATAGGAGGTCTTGTGATGAGTCGACCTACCATGATCATGAGACCTAACATGCATGACATTGTTGTTGTTGATCACCAATCCAAAGTAATGGCTTTCAGCCAAAAAGTTGGAAGACAGGAGGTTTCATCACAAGCCAGCATGTTCATCCATGATACTTCTTGTGAGTGGCAATTCCATCAACTAGTTACCAAGCTAGGACAGTGGCCTTCATCTAAAAGTCAAATAAGCTAACTTTGAATCTATATCTAGTAAGTGGGACACGGGTATTTCACTAGGTTAAAAGACATCCCTGACAAGGTTATAGACACTTGCATGTAATAGGGCCATGTCTGTGGTATTATAATTAATTGCATACTAATATTTACTCGGTTATCCTTGTCTTTCCCTGAAACTCATCATTTTAATTCTTGGACAATGGTTTTAAGATGATTTGAACATGATGCATTCAGTTCTATTTTTCAAAAATCAAGAATCTTTAATGATGTTGTACCCTTAGTGAAGGTAATTATTTGTACTGATTAAGGAGAAATCCAGTTTTTCATCTAGATGACAATGAAATTTAGAATTTTCAATAAAGAGGTTAATGATTGGTATAGGAAAGTGTCAGAATGTTCAATTTTTATTTCCCTTTTCTGGTATCATAACTCACTTTAATTTTCATGGTAATTAGAGTGATGAATTACACAGTGATGACTACTCATAAGGTGTTGATTGACAACCATCTGTATTGACTATGCTTGCCTCTAAATATGTGCTACATAGTCTAGGTATAATATTGTTATAGTAGGTACGGAATATTGTGGTAGCCTTCTTGAAATTGCACTTTTTTAGCAAAAACTTGATTTTTATCATAAGACTCTGGGTAGAAACAAAACAGGGAGTTCATTTGGAATAAGACAATAGGTATGTGCAATACTCTTTTCTCCATAATGTCTACTTTCTGTACTTGATCTTGTTACATTCCTACAATTGATACTTTCATTAGAGATGTAACATGGTTTTAACTGGCATTGTAATAGTTATGTTGCAGGCTAATGAATGCTTTAAAATACCAGGCATCTTCATCTTTACTTGCTGAAATTTTTGCTAAAACTCTTATCAGGGAGCGTAGTTTGATCTTTAAACATTTCCCCTACCTTCTTTCATGATTTTATAATTTAATGGTTTGGCTTGCATGAGGACGTGCAAGAAGATCAGCGTGGGGGGATGTTGAGCCGCCTTTTTGTCCAAATTTTTACAATTTTTATCGAATAATTCTAGGATTGTGCCTCGTGCTTTTAATCAATATTATCCTCTCTATGCTATTATGTTGTTAGCTAGAGGAATTCAAAGGAAAAAGTTGTTGAATTAAGAATTATTATTGTTTATTTAATTTGAAGAGTGTTTTGTTTAATAATGCCAATAATAATATGCCTTATTGGTGGCAAGTGAATAGCTCATGTACTAGTAGATTTCGTACCAACAGTGCAGGAATGCTTCCTAAAGCACAATTGAGTATGAATTCATCTCATGCACAGAAAGCATTAATGTCATGGCCAAAATGTTATTATATTTGCATATGTTTTAATGTTGGTCCAAATGTAGTAATATACACACCCAATAGGAAGTTGCAAGCCACCTTCTTTAGCAACTGCTTTTCTATTTTTTCTCCCGTCTCTAGCAATACAATGTGCATTACACCTATGCTCCTCCACCGTATAGTAGACCCTTCAATCCTATTTGAATGATTTTGTTGTGGGTTTTGAATCACATAGTCTATCCTAATTCATTCGAGAGGATAAGGCGAAGGCGCAGTGGGTGACTCTGTTTCAATGCTCCTGTATGTTCATCAGTGTTGAATGGAGGATGCATTAATGATGGAGCTCAACTCCGTGTTAACGCAATTTATAGTATTTGCAATGGTTTTCTACATGTTCAATGCTGCAAATATAAGTTGTCACAATTTTGGGAAGCAGATCATTCCATATCCTCTGAGTGCCGATGATAACTGTGGTAACCCAAAATATCGCATCTTCTGTAACAATAATCATTTGGAATTCAAGTCAAAGAATGGCACTGCTTCTCTGATCATGAGTATTGACCCATCTACTTTCACTTTGGTGATTAGACTGTAGGCACTAGCGAATGATACATGCATTTCTATAGATTTTCGGGATGGTGGACTTGTTCTCAAGGAAACTTTGCCATTCAACGTCTCTAAGTGCAACACTATCCTATTGTTTAAATTGCTCTGAAGCTTTATTGCTTTCCCCTCTCAACTACACCTCAAGTAGCCTTTTCCATCAGTTTTTGTGGGACACGAAAGAAGCTAGGACCTAGCAAAACAAGCTCTTCTTCACTTATCTCAAGGATAGTGCCATGATGTATCATATAGTACGCATGTACAAGGAAGGTTGTAGTTCCTTCACAAGTTTGGTCAACATCAATACTACATTTCCATCAAATGATTGGAACTATGGCGTTGAGAACAAGTAAGAAGAGTTGCGACAAATGCAACAGATAGACTGGAGCTTGCTAGTTGTGCATTGATGTGCCTTTTCCAGCAGTGCGTGAGTGTCAAATTATTTCTAGAATCCAATCACCAATTCGAACCCAATTGGAAACATATCCTCTTGTTTTGATCTTAATTGATTTGTATAGACAAAAATCCTAAATTTATATGCCAATGTACCAATCGATCCAGTTAATTAGTGGTAGTGTTGCTTCTATAAAAGAGAGCGATGCGCACTAATAGAGGATTGGGCAGATCACAAACTAAAGACTACAGACTAAAGATTGAGATTTGAACCTGTACATTGCAAAACTTAAGGGTGGATTTCAATTGTTCACTGAGAGGAATCTGAGCTCGATGGAATGATCCCTGGAGGGGACCACTGGAGCCCAGCATTGTATGATTTAGCATTTATGTAATTATATTTAGTAAAAACATGATTTTGAACTTAATTTATATTTCCCAGTTCTTTTGAATTTTTTGAAGATGGTGTTTTGATTTAGCTACTACAAAACCAACAAGCACCCATCAGCCAAATCATTGCCTAAATTGCTTAGGATTTATTTACTTTGTTGCATTCTATTTTCCGCATTGTGTGGTGTGATTTAAATTTTGTTCTGCAATTTCATTTTATAGATTTCCTTTATGTTTTATTGCATGGGTTTGATTAATGAATTTAAGTATGTAGATACTCTTTATAATTTATTTATGTTCAAAGTAATTAGATTAAAAACAACGTACAGTTAACAAATGCTTCTTTTCTCATTTTCATTATTTGTCTGTTCAATCTATTTTCTAACGAAACATATCTTTAGTTTGCAGGAACTCACAACGGGGATAAAAATGGTATAAGATAAATAAAGTTTTCAGTTAATTCGTTATTCATATTGTTGGGTTCTTATGACCAATTTAAATTATCATATGAATTGGCCTTGAAATTTTAAGGAAACAACATTTATTATCATAACTTAAATACAGAAGATTAGTTTGAAAAAAACTTTATTAACATAAGTAAAGTGCCTAGCAACACTCTTGAAGATATCCTCAATCGATGATTTGAATTCTGGATTGAATATTGCCATACACCTATGATTCCTTTCCAGCAACAGTATTCACACCTTAGAAAGAAGCATTTAAATTACAGATTTTAAAATAGTTGAAAGTGAGTTTGTTTGATGCTTTCCATATTTGTAGTATAGTTGTAGTCTTTTAAGAAGCTTTGCATTCTTTAGTTCTTGCATATATTATTAATTTGCAGTGTGTTTATTTTAAAATGTCTTATTTCTTTTCCTCAATGATTTCCTTTTTGAATTGTTTTTTCAAGATTTTGATTTTACAAATCCCTGAGGTTGTATTCTAGCATATATTGTGTTACGTCTCTTAGTTTACTAACCCAAATTGAAAATTTAAATGTTGGTGTAAATATCTCATTTATACCTCCCAACATTTGCCCCAAAAATCGCTAACAGAGCGACATTTTCTCCCTCTGCCAGTGCATTTTGTTGGAACTTAAATTTAGCCTCTAGCCCCTGGAGACCCCAAAAATCATGGTCGTGTGGGCACATATGGCCACGAGCTGGGCCTTAATTCCCACCCCCTCCATCCTTGACCTTAACTTCGAGTGAATGGTTACATGGGTTTCCATGGGACCTAGGGTCGGGCGCTTGCCCTTCCTTCTTGGCCCCTTTTCCTCTAGCGCGCAAGCACTTTATGGTCCATCGAACCTAGGGTTGGCCCTCTTATTGTAGTGCCTTCTACCTACCACCCCAAAACCTGCTCCTGTGGTCATGTCAAGGGCCCAAAGCACTTGGGTTGGGGCCTTAAACTTCACTCCTTCACATATTAGCATCGTACTCCACTACCATGGGTTATATGTTGTGGTGACGACCTTGGCCTCCACCATGGTTTTGTGGTGTGTGGTGTGGTCGGGGGCTAGGGCTTAGCCCGCCCCAGTCCCTTCCCCCATATAGCGTCAACATAAAATTTATATATGTGTTTTAACTATGGATAACAATAGCCATAGTGTGGCCTAGTGGTAAGGCTTGAGACTTATGGGCACGAGGTCTCGTGTTCAATTCATGTGGGGCAGTTGGGCCCATAACCATAATTTATTACCATTATTAGGAGGCCATGTGGCTGTGATAAATTGGCCCACGTAGATTCCACCCATTAGACCACGAAACCACCAAAAAACAAATTCATCTTATAACAACATAGAAATTTCGACCAATGCAGAGAGACAAAGTGACAGACTACCACTGGCCCATAAAAAAGCATAGTCAAACACCCAAATTACCATTTTTTTGCCTGTTTGGCAAAATGGTCAGCACACGATATCGAGAGCATACGATATAGTTTTGAGGGATTCAAATTGCATTGGATTCAGATCAGTGAGCTCTTTGATTTGGCACTAGTTTCAAGATGTTCCAGGCACTTTCATTTTTTAGCTTAAAATTTATCACTTGATCAACCTTCTACCCACTTGGTAAAATAATCAGTGGTTGTGAGAATGTATTTGTGTTTATCACTCTAGTTTGGATGTATTTCTTTGATGAAATCCAATCCCAATTGTTGTAAAGGAGCTTGAAACTTGATTTTCTTCAGCAACAGAGGTTGAGGCTTTTGTTTCCTTACAAACATGTGACATTTTGGACTGGTTCAGATAAAAGCATTGGTATCCTTGCATAAAGAAGGCCAATAGTACCTTGTTCTCAATATTTTGTGATTTGTGACCTTCCATACATGGTGTCCTCCGCATACCCCTCGATGAAACTATGATGTGATCTTCGATGCTTGATCTTTGGTGACATAGGTGAGTAAGATGCCAGCAAGATCTTTCCAGAACAAACCTTCATCCAAGATGCAATATTTGATTGCTTTCATTTTTAAAGATCTACATTTGGCCTTGGCTAGCTTGGGCTGACATTCCAAATTTTGTAGGAAAAAGATGATGTCTCAATACCATGGAGAATTTTGATTTTTTGAGAGGTCCTTTAAGAACAGTTCTTATGGATTCCTTCTATCCAGTGGGAAGGGTTCCTATGGATTCCTTCTTATTAGAAAGAGATTTTATTGTGGATTCTCTCCTCTAGGATTAATAATTTCTTGTGGATTCTCTTCTCTGCAGATATTGCAAAGATATTCATTAGTACACATTTCCAATGTTTCACGGTTTGCTTTGATAAGAAATTTGGCTAGGCCCTAGCCCTTGACCAGTTTATTAGGCTTGATCTCTAGATCATGCTCTTGTAATTTTTGTATCCATTTTCCTTGTTGACCATAATTATCAAGTTGAACAAGTATCGCTTTCACTGTTGCAGATGGTACATATGACATTACCCTAGAGTGTAGCATGTATTCCAAAAATACCTTGAAAGTATTTACCATAGCAGAGGCCTATTTATCCAAAGGTAATATATTTCAACTCATCATCCCTTAGGGCATGGCTGAAAAATGCTATAGGTTTCTCGTACCCTTATTCATTATTTTTCAACAAAACTACAGCTGTAGTATGCTCGAATTCAAAGGAGAAAATCTAAAATTATTTAGAAAAATCAAGACTCGTTACGACTAGGGCTTCCATGATAGCCTTATTTAGTTTCTCAAATGACTCTCGGGCCTCCATAGTCAACCTAAAATCATTATTTTTCCTAAACATGTATGTTGTGTGCTTTAAGAGTTTTGCAGAATTTGGAATTACTCTTCATAGAAAATTGATCTTGCCCAAGAAGGATTGTACATCTTTCTTATTTCACGGGAGACCAATATTCAAAATGGCCTCTACCCACTCTGGGTTGATCCTAACACCTTTTGAAACAATATTTCCCAATAGTTTCCCTTCTTCCAATGCAAAGAATGACTTCTTAGAGTTCAATGAGACACCAATTCCCTGCATTTTAAGAAGGTTTATCTCAGGGGCTTCAGATAATCATCATTTGATTTTGAGAAAATGGTCATGTCATCTAGATAGATAAGTATGAACCGATCTCTCTATCTAACAAATGCAATATCCATGGCCTTTCGAAAGGTAACACTCGTGTTCACTAACCCAAAATGCATTTTTTCATACATCAAAGTGCCCCATGGTGTTGTGAATGTAGTCCTGTCCTTTTCGTCCAGGTGCATTGTTGTATTATTGTAACCCAAAAAACTATCCATCATTGATATCCTAGATCCTCCTATCACTTTTTGTAGCAAGTGATCCATCTTAGGAAGGGGATATTTGTCCTTCGGCGAACATCGATTCATGTTCTTTAAGTCCACATAGAGTTGAATATCTCCATTATTTTCCTGGAATGGTACCAAATTTGCCACCCAATGGTTGTACCTCAATGGGAAAATGATTTTCCCATCCAACAACTTTTTGACTTCCTTATTTATTGTTGGTAGTAATATAAGATTGGATATCTTGATTTTCTGCATGAAAGGCTTAGTATTTTCTTTCAATGGTATAATATGTTGAATAATAGAAGTATTGTAAGTTTTCAAATATTCATAGTTCCATGCAAAAACATCCTTAAATTGTTGAAATAACTCTGCGTACTACCTCTTTTTGTAGGCATTTTGAAAATACTTGGCAGTTTTTACCTTTTGCAGGTTTTCTTTTGTAGCCAAGTTATTCTCCTCCACAAAGTCCACTTACCTAAAAACTAGCTTATCAGGGATGTCATTCTAATCAAAAATATGCTCAAGAGGAACTAGTCCCTTGAGGATGAAGTTATTCTTGAGTTATATCACTTCGTCACCTCTAACCTGGTTTATGAATTTGTTGTGGTTATCTTGTTCACATTCTTCGTTTGGATCATCATCAAGTAGTTCTTCACCTGAGTCAATATCGATTGTTGAGAACTCATCTGCCATCTTGATGCATGAGCATGTGACTTAGAGGCAAAAAATCTTCAAACATATTCCAAAAATCCAAAAAAATCTACAGGCAAGGGAGTGGGGTCCTTTAGCTAGCTATTTCCGTGCTTTTCTAGTTCAAGATAGGGATAGAATTAAGAATAAAACATTCTGTAATAATCAATCATAGATAAGCGATAATAATTTTTATGCATGAATGTTTTAAATCACTCTCTGTAAAAGCATGTTTTTATAAATGATAATGGCTGAGAAGGCTTTATCTATGGATTATAAATAAAATGATAGGAGGCTCAAAGGGAGAGTCATGCCCGGAAGCATTATCACCTAAAGAAAAGCCTCTCTGTTCATCTGATTATGTGGTTCTCTATTAATTGATAATTATATGTGTGTATTTGTTCAATTTCTTTGTTCTGAGTTTGAATATGGATGAATTAGCCTTATTTTCCCATGAATATTTAGGCTAGAGCCTTTAAAATCGTTTTTCCCTCATATCGGCGAACGCAGGCTTCTTAAATTGTTGTATAGAATTCCACGGCCAAACTCTGTTTTATATAGAGAATTCGTGAAAAACCTTAGTTTGGACGTAGCTCTGGACCGGAAATTTTATGGATTCTAGTTCATACCTGTATCGAGTCTGAACCTTTATCGCATTGCATAATTGCAAGTGGAGTGGAAACGGTTGTGGAATTGCCGAAGTCCGAAACCTCGACAGTCCGGACCTGAAATATTATATAGCGGGTTGGATAATTTATCGGGTCAGCAAAGTGTATCGCATCGCACAGTGGCAGCAGAAGGAGCCTGTTGTGTACATTTCAGCACCACTAATAGTGATTGCCAACAACCACATGGCATGTTGCATTGGGGAATTACCCATGTTAAAGTGCCAATAGTTTATAAAAGTGTCGATAGTGTTATATCGACCCTTTGGAATAAAAGCCCGTCAATTGTGTTATTGCGTTTAACACATATTTCTTTGGGTTTTAACGTCGATAGTGTATTTAACGCTATTTACACTATCCCCATTTGAAAAAGCCATGATAGTGTATTTTTTGTAATTCCTTTGAAATTATAGTCCCGGTAGAGAATAAGGGACTTTGGGTAATAAAAAAGCGTCGATGACAAGGGTTGGGGTGATTTTTGAAGGAAGAATGGTTATATCAAGGAGCTAGGGGATTACTATAATAGTTAGTTTAGTAGTAAATGACTGATACACCAATTGAAGGAGAAGGAGAAATTCAGCTAGCATTAGAAGAAATTATCTCAGGTTTTAGCTGCTTGTCCATATCGCTTGCACCCAGGCCACCATTAGTGGTATCAGAGCCCCCTTTTGATACTGAATTGAATCTTAGAAGCAAGAGAAGGAAAGTTAATATGGTTTTAAGAGTTGTAAGAGGATGAGGACGTGGACATGGTGGACGAGGACAGCCTATTGTAAACGTTGAAGTAATGGAAGTTGTGCAACAAATGCAAGCTAGATTGGATGCATTAACAACAGGCAGAAACATAGATGGCAGAGATGTTAGTGAGCCTGAGGTTGAAGCTGCAGAGGAGGAAGTTGTAGCAGTTACTCCTAAGTTGAGGTTCTTTCAGTCAATATTGAGATCCACGGCTAGGCCAAAGTCAAACGTTACAATATATGAAGGAGGATTGAATCTAGAAGAATTAATAGACTAGATTAATGGCATGGAGAAATTATTCGACTATGAAGAAACACAAGATGAGAAGAAAGTGAATTTTGTTGTCACCAACCTAAAAGGCCATGAAACTCTTTGGTGGGATGGTGTGCAGGCAGAAAGGAAGAGACTTGGCAAGCAACCAATCAAGAATTGGAGTAGGATGGTAGCAAAGCTAAGAGGTAAGTTTCTACCAAGTAACTATCAGCAAACCTTGTTCAGACAGATGTAGAATCTTAGACAAAGGTCTTTGACAGTGAAAGAGTACATAGAGGAATTCTACAAAGTAAAAATAAGAGCTGGAGAAGCCCAAGATACAAATGAGAAGGTGGCTAGATATGTGAATGGCCTTAGGATGGACAATCAAGATGAAATAAGTCTACTGTCTCATAAAATAGTAGAGGGAGCTTATCAGATAGCACTGAAAGCTGAAGAAAAACTCATGAGGAAGAAGTCTGCCAAAGGGGGAGGTACTTTCCAAGGAAGGGGAAGTCAAGGTGGTAGAGGGAGATCTACAGCACCTAAATATGGAGCTAGCAGTAGCTCAACCGAATATGCACCCACAGGAGGTGATGCAAGAGGTAGAGGAAGTTTTTCTAGAGGAAGAGGAGGCAGAGGAAGAGGCAAAGAAATAAGATGTTACAAATGTAACAAACTAGGACACGGAGCTTTTGAGTGCCCAGAGAATGCAGAAAAAAATCAGAGGAATGCCATTGTTGCTCAAGCTAAGGGAGAAGCAACAGCAATAGCAGTGACAGAAGGAGAAAATATACCAGAGAGAGGAGAATCTCTGGTAGTTAATAAAGTTTTGCTCAAGCCAGCAAAGGAGATAGTTGAACCATCATAAAGAAAGACTTTATTCAGGTCAGTGTGTAAATTCCAAGGGAAATGTTGCCAGATGATCATTGATAGTGGCAGCACTGATAATTTGGTCTCTATAGAAGTGGTGGAGAAATTAAAGCTGAAAACAATGAAACATCCAACACCTACAAGGTGTCATGGTTGCAAAAGGGACATCAATTGTTAGTAAATGAACAGTGTAAAGTGGAATTTCAGGTGGGCAAGTACAAAGATAAAATTGTTTGTGATGTGATGCCAATGGGTGTGTGTCGCATATTGCTTGGAAGACCTTGGCAATACGATAGAAGAGCCATGCATGATGGAAAAAGAAACACCTACAAGTTTGGAAAGTATGGTGCCAATCATACGTTGCTGCCTCTGCAAGAAGAAGATATACCAGGAAAGAAGACTGATCCAAAAACTTTATTATTAGGCGGAAAGGAATACTTGAAGCAGATTGAAGAGAATGAGGTACATTTTGTTGTGATTTGCAAGCCCAAGGTAATAATGATTTCTACTAAAACTTCTAATTTACCCATTGAAATTCAAGAAATGTTGGAGAAATATTGTGATATTATTGTTGATGATTTGCCAAATAGCTGCCACCCATTAGAAGAATTAGCCATCATATAGATTTGATACCTAGAGCAAATCTACCTAACAAAGTAGCTTACAGAATGACTCCTACAAAAAATGAAAAAGTTAGAAAGTAGGTGCAAGAATTGCTTGACAAAGGGTTGATTAGGGAGAGCTTGAGTCCTTTCGCAGTACCAACAATGTTGAGTCCAAAGAAAGATGGAGGTTGGAGAATGTGTACAGATTCAAGAACCATCAATAAAATTACAATCAGGTACAGATTTCCTTTGCCTAGAATTGAAGATTTAATGGATTGCTTGAGTGGAGCAAAGTATTTTTCAAAACTAGATCTTAAAATTGGGTATCATTAGATAAGAATAAGAGAAGGGGATGAGTGGAAAACCGCTTTTAAGACAAATGAGGGATTTATGAGTGGAGAGCAATGCCTTTTAGGTTTTCAAATGCACCAAGTACATTTATGAGACTCATGAATGAATTTTTGAAAGATTTCATTGGTAAATTTGTAATAGTATATATGGACGATATATTAGTTTACAGTAGGTCTAAAGAAGAGCATATGAGGCATTTGAATTATGTCTTACAAAGGCTGCAGCAGGAGAAATTATTGTTGAATTTGAAGAAGTGTTCATTCATGAAAGAAGAACAAGTATACTTGGGTTTTGTTATTTCTACTGAAGGGCTGAAGATGGATCCAGAGAAGATCAAGGCAATCATGAAGTGGCCTTCACCCAAGAGTGTATTTGAGGTAAGAAGTTTTCATGTCTTGCTAGCTTTTATAGAAACTTCATCATGAATTTTAGTAAGATCAGTGCACCAACTATTGAGACCATAAAGAAGGACAAACAACCATTTAGATGCACTGTTGAAGCAGAGAAGAATTTTCAGTTGTTAAAGAAGAAAATAACTGAAAAGCCAATTTTGGTTTTACCTGATTTTAGTAAGCCTTTCCAAGTGAAGTGTGATGCCGACAGAGAAGCAATTGGAGGTGTCTTAAGTCAGGAAGATATACCAATAGTCTATTTTAGTGAAAATCTGAATGATTCAAAAAGGAAGTATTATTGTTATGACAAGGAGTTCTACGCAATTGTGTAATCATTAAAAAAGTGGAGGCATTATTTAATGTCAAAAGAATTTATCCTTTATTCAAATAACCATGCACTATAGTTTATAATGTAGCAGCCAAAGCTCAACCAGAAACATGCTAAATGGGTAGAGCATCTTCAAGGTTTCCATTTGTTTTGAAGCATATAAATGGCCAATCAAACAAAGTTGCAGATGCCTTAAGTAGGAGGAATGTATTATTTCAAGAGAGTCAAATCCAAGTGTTGTGTTTTGATTTTCTTAAAGAACTGTATGAGACTTATTCAAATTTTAAAGAGGCATTTGAAGCTTGTAAAAATCTTGGTTTGATGGATAGGAGAAAATGGTTGGATTACTTCTTACAAGATGGACTATTGTTTAAAAAAAATCAGTTGTGCATACCAAATTGTTCAATGAGGGAGAATTTAATCAAAGAAAAGCATAGTGGAGGACTTGCAGGACATTTTGGCATAGAGAAGACTTATGAGTAGCTAAAAAAAATTTATTTCTGGCTGAAAATGAAATCTGAAGTGGAGAAGTATGTGAAAACTTGCAAAATATGTCAACATGCAAAGGGAAGAAGCCAAAACATAGGTTTTTATATCCCATTACCAATTCCAGATAGGCCTTGGGATATGGTAAGTATGGATATTTTTTTGGGCTTACTAAAGACTCAAAGAGGTAATGATTCAATTTTTGTTTTAGTGGACAGATTTTCAAAAATGGCACACTTTATTCCATGTTATAAAACTAGTGATGCTTCTCACATTGCTAATTTGTTTTCTAAGGAGGTTGTAAGATTGCATGGGTTGCCCAAAAGTATTGTCTTAGACAGGGATTCCAAATTTGTTGGACATTCCTAGAGGACACTATGGAAGAAGTTGGGAACTAAATTAAGTTTCATTTCTGCCTATCATCCACAAATTGATGGACAGACTAAAGTGGTGAACGGGAGTTTAGGCAATCTTTTAAGGAGCCTTACTACAAAACATCCAAATCAATGGGATCAAGTATTCGCACAAGCTAAATATGCATATAATGACTCACCTAACAAGAGTACAGGACAAAGTCCATTCCATATTGTTGACGGAATGTATCCAAAAGGAGTAGCTGAGTTAAGAAACTTAGGAAAAGAAGAGATGAGAAGTGCAGAGGGTGAAGACTTTGCTTTGGAAATGCAGGCAATACATGAACAAGTGAAGCAGCAGCTGCATGATAGCAACATCAAGTATAAAACCAGAGTAGACATGAGAAGAAGAGAGGTGAAATTTGAAGTTGGAGATCTCGTTTTAGCACATCTTAGAAAGCAGAGGTTTCCAAAGAGGGAGTATAACAAACTGAAGTTCAAAAAAATTGGACCGTGAAAAGCGTTGAGGAAATTTTCTGTGAATGCCTATGAGATTGAGTTACCCCCTGATGTTGGAATATCACCAATTTTTAATCTTGCAGACCTATACAAGTATGAAGGTGAAAATGCAGATGATACAGCACAAGATCAAGAGACCCAAGAAATTGACTAGGCAAAATAGTTACCCACAACAAAGAATTTGAAGCCAGAAAGAATTCTGGACAAGAAGGTGTTTTAGAAAACAAGGGGAAAAGAGTACTTCCAGTATTTGGTAAGGTGGAACGATCAACCGATCGCTGAAGCTACTTGTGTTACAGAAGACATGCTACAGAAACTGGGCAGTTCTGTAGATGAACTCATGGACAGGAGCCCATGAAGAATTTTTTCCTCAGGAGTATGATGCAGGAGCATGTGACTTAAAGGGAAAAAATCTTAACATATTCCAAAAATCCAAAAAAATCTACAGGCAAGGGAGAGGGGTCCTTTAGCCAACTATTTCCATGCTTTTCTAGTTCAAGATAGGGATAGATTAAGAATAAAACATTCTGTAATAATTTCTCATAGATAAGCGATAATAACTTTTATGCATGAATGCTTTAAATCACTCTATGTAAAAGCATGCTTTTGTAAAGGATAATGGTCAAGAAGGATTTATCTATGGATTATAAATAAAATGATAGGAGGCTCAGAGGGGGAGTCATGCCCGGAATCATTATCACCTGAAGAAAAACCTCTTTGTTCATTTGATTATGTGGTTCTCTGTTAATTGATAATTATATGCATGTATCTATTTGTTGAAGCCCTGAAAATCGGGTCTACAACAAGGGGGATACCCATCTGGTCCGGACCTTGAAAGAAGCTCCTTTTCCATTTGGGATGGTGGGTCCGACTAGGGATAATGGGACCAGTTTCCCAATTTGTGTGTGTTGAGAAGAATTGATATTTCTGTTTTCTAAAGATTTCTAAGTAAAATGATTTTAATCTAAGTCTAATTCAAAAATGCAATTTTATTCTAATGAAAATAAATATTTTAGTCTAAAACTAAACTAGGATTCAACTTTTCACTTATGTGATCTAAAATAATTTCAAACAGCAATTGGTAATAAAGATCATTCAATCGCTACAAGAAAAGAAATCGATAAAAATGAATTGTTTCGTATAAAAAGTTAGCCAAAACAATTGTGAGAAGCATATCGCATAAAAAGTCATTCATATATTGAGCATAAACAGAATAGTCATCACTATAAAAAAGTGCCAAATGATAACTCAAACATTCAAGCTTTCATATATAAATAACTAGGCATAAAATATTACTTAGACACATAAGCAGAAATTGTTAAGAGATAAAAGTACCATTGATAACAAGTCCTACTCATGATTTTCAGCAATATATATCTATCTCTTCCTAATTCAACATCTACTAAGAGTACAAAAGTGAATTTCAGTAGCAGACATCAAACACAGATATCAATAAATATTGTTCCATTCATTCATCAAAACCTCCTCTGAGGGTGCAAAAGTGCATGTTCCGAGGAAATTGTTTTGACAAATTTCAGGACCCTTCTCTAAATGCATGAGAGGGGTTAAAATACTACTTCCTAAATACTAAAAATAGTTTATTACAAAAATATAGGAGGAGGTTTAAATGACCGTCCTCATCTAAGGAAAAAATAAATCAAAACTAAAACTAAAACTGAATCTGGAATTAACTATCTATGTATCTGTTCTCTATGGTTGCAAGCATTCAGCATCGGCTTCAGGAGGGTTGGTTGGCTGACCTCCAATTTTAGTTTCCCTACGAAAATAGAATCGGCAAGTGTTGGCGCTATCTTCTTGGCAGAGTTTGTAAGGCAATTGACATTCATTCATTAACTGTGTGGTTTAACCAAGTACTGCGAGTAAGTTTACCAATTCAACTTAGTTAACTTCTTGATGGAATCTGCCCTTTCCTCAACCTTTTGTCACCAGCTTGTCTGCAGTTGTTGTGCTTTTGGGAGAAATCCTGGTGCGGTCTCTGATATGAGGTTTTCTCTGTGCAAGTTTTCATTGACACAGTCAATGGCATTGTTTGTCGCTGTAGCTGCTCCTTCTTCTACCTGTTCCGCCTTTAGCCTTTAGCACTTTCCTCATGGTTTTCTAGCTTACGTGCGACTAAGCACTTGGGGGCTTTCCTTCTTGAGGGGTTTTCCCCAGTGATGCGTGATTATCGGAAACTACTTCCTTTTTCCAATCCAGACTTCCCTGGTGCTAGTTTCACCTCATATGTGGTCTCGATGGGCCTCGGTCAGCGCCCTTTGCCCTTTTTCAATGGTTCTTCCCTTATCGACCAGTTCTTGGTTCACTCCACCAAATATTCATTTTCTTTTATAAGCTTCTCCACAAACTGCTTATTATGGGTTGCCTACGGCTCTAGTAGATGATACATAAGCCTTAAATCTTGTGCAGTGAATGACTCAATGAGGTCTTGGCCTCGAGTCTTGAATTGTCTGTCTGTTATATCGGCACTGTCCAGTACCCACTTGACCATGTCTGTGTATGGAAGAATCTTCGGTCTTGCTGCTATTCGGTGCAAGAACGAACATGCAAGTTCAGTGATTGATGCTTCAGACAACCCGCATGAGTTTGTTGTTGTTTTAACCTCCATAACTCTCAGCTTTTCTTCTTCAAGGAGACTATACATGCCTTCCCAAGTAGTTATGCTGGCATCTTTGTTACAGGTGGTGTCTGTGTATAACGGCGTCATCTCTTTTTCCTCTGCAACTGGAACCTTTCCCTTCTTTCCCATTACGTTCTGCACACTGCTGTGTATATTGCTCTGCTTGCTGCTCCTACAAATTTACAAGTAAGGAAAGAGATAAAGTGACGAGAAAGCTCTTTAATTCTGAAATCATATCAAATATACCACCCTACATGAAATAACCTTTTGATCAGTTTTAATTCTTATCTTATAAATGACCATCAACTAACCATTAAATTTCCATTAATGCCCATAACTCGTTATCGAATTACGAGAAAAACTTTATTAGATGATGAGCCCTGCAGATCTATGATAAAGCAATTTTGCGATTTGCTTCGCAATATCGCAAATCACAATATCCCTAATGTGTTTCGTTAACAATCATTTATCACCTTGAGCGTATGCGAGATGCGATTTGCGAGATCACTTATCACATATCGCCGGAACGGGATATTTTACCTTAGGTGATACTTGTGACATATGAAGGTTGCGATGTGCGATGGATCTTTAAGTCGCGTCTATCTCACGTCACGTTTTCGCAATTTTGAAAGCTTGTTTATATGACGTTCCCCATTACCCTTTGCGATGCAATGTTTTATTATTTAATAGAACGATATTATTTATAACTTATCATAAAACTTAGGTTTTTGGGTTTTGCGAGTGTTTTCCTAACTTTATGATAGCATGTTTTATTCAAAAGGAAATATAAGTGCTAGTTTTTATTTTTTAGAAGGGTCCCCATTTATTTAGCTTTATTAGTAAAACTAAATAAAAAAGGGGGGGTTGTTGCTGGCCACAACACTATTCAATTATTTTGTTCTGAGTTTGAATATGGATGAATTAGATTTATTTTCCCATGAATATTTAGGTTGGAGCCTTTAAAATCATTTTTCCCTCCTATCGGTGAACGTAGGCTTCTTAAATCGTTGTATAGAATTGCACGGCCAAACTCTGTTTTACACAGAGAACTCATGAAAATCCTTAGTTTGGACGTAGCTCTAGACCTAAAATTTTATTGATTCTAGTTCATATCCGTATCGGGTCCAAACCTTTATCACATCGCATAATCGCAAGTGGAGTGGAAAGATTTGTGGAACTGTCGAAGTCTGAAACCCTGACAGTCCAGACCCAAAATATTATATAGTGGGTTGGATAAATTATCGAGTCTGCAAAGTGTATCGCATTGCACAATCGCAGTGGAAGCAGCTTGTTGTGTGGATTTCGGCACCGTCGATAGTGATTGTTGACAGCCATGTGGCATATCACATTGGGGAATTACCCATGTTAAAGCGTTGATAGTTTATAAAAGCATCGATAGTGTTATATTGACCCTTCGGAATAAAATCCTGCAGATTGTGTTATTGCATTAAACATGTATTTCTTTGGGTTTTAACACCGATAGTGTATTTAATGCTATTTGCATTATCCCCATTCGAAAAGGCCGCAATAGTGTATTTTTTATAATTCCTTTGAAATTATAGTCCCGGTAGAGAATAAGGGACTTTGGGTAATAAAAAAGCATTGATAACAAGGGTTGGGGTGATTTCTAAAGGAAGAATGGTTATATGAAGGAGCTAGGGGATTATTATAATAGTTAGTTTAATAGTAAATGACTGATACACTAGTTGAAGGAGAAGGAGAAATTTAGCCAGCATTAGAAGAAATTATCTCAGGCTTTAGCCGCTTGTCCATAACGCCTGCACCCATGCCACCACATCTCCAGGAACCTTCTCAATTGTTGGTCATCTTCAAAGACTTTCCAATACTTGACATTATCTGGAACATACGGTCGATATCGATTTCCACCTCGTATTTCAATTTTGGTTCAGGAGGATGTATGAAGGTGCTAGTTGTAATCGCTAAAGCATCTGCAAGTTGATTATCTTCCTTGCACACAATTGTAATGCTAAAAGCATCAAAATAATTATCACCAATATCCCATACAACATTCCAATACATTCTCATTCGAGGGTGTTTGGTGGTATAGACATTCCTTACTTACAATACTACTAATTCTAAATCCCCGAATACTACGAGATTTTTTACCCCCATTTTACAGGTTGTCTCTAATCGTAAAATTAATGCTTCATATTCAACAACATTGTTGGTGGAATCAAATTCCAATTTATAGCACTACAAGGAAAATACCTTCTAACGAAGGGTTTTGCAGAGACCCCTATAAAAATAGCCCAAAAATATGTTTGTAACGCACGTCACTAGCAAAGGTGGGCAAGCAAATGTTTTAGAGGATGTTTCCTTGACGGTGCGTCTAAATTATTCAAGCACACCAGTGTTTTATTATCCATACACACCAGAGTTGTATATACCATGGTGCACCATAGAAAGTTTTGTTTTGAAAAATAAAAAACCACGATGCACTAAATGCCCAAACATATTGGTGCTTGAATATTCGCTAGCACCGAACTCCTTCATATAGTAAAGCATACCAGTGCTATTCAAAAATGACATCCTAGTGCGGTAACCATATAACAACGCCTTGGGGCATCTTATAAAGTGTACTGATAGACGGTTTGTAATTTCTAAAAAAAGTTCATTGCTATTTTGAAACCATAGTACCAGTGTGTTACTAGTAGCGTAAATCCCCAGGGTGTCTCGATAAATCAGCACGATAATTCTAAATTAAAAAAAAAAAAAAAAAAAAAAAAAAAAAAAAAAAAAACACTATGCTTTTGGATATAGCCTGCCCGATGCGCTTCACCAAATGCACCAGAGGAGGGTTAAATAAAAAAAAAAATCTCCTGACTGTAATTTTCATTTTTATCATCTATAGTGAGGGAGATATCTAAAGCACCGGTTATACTCTTGCCACATGAAAGCACCTTTACGTTGATGCTTCTCTTTCTCACCACCTTTCAGTATCATGCTCACTATTTGAGTTTCCAATTTTTCAAACAGTGTGAAAATATGTTTTTCTCCATTACGTGTCCACAATGCCTCCCCAATGACCAAATTTCTAGGTAATCTCTATGTTTCTTTATAATTTAATTATTTGGAAGATTAGAATAGAAAATTAGGTTTACTTTCTCATTTCTTTTAGAAAACATATTCAATGCGTGGTACACTCGATATGTTTGGCTCGCACTGTGAGCGGTGCGCCCTGTAAATTTACAGGGTGCAGTGGGGTTCGATGTGTGAACATAATGCATAGCAATTGTGGAGGTTTGTTTTGTAAATATAAACACACCAGGAAAAATGCGACAGATTTTGTGTCGGTGCATCACTCCTAGTACGTTTATATTTACCAAACGCACTGCAACTAAATATTTAAAAATATTCCTATAGCTCGGTGCATTTGATAACCTGAATCTACCATACTGGTGCCAACAGGTTATATGTTCTCACAGGTGCACAAATATGTCTTACCGTTATGAAAATTTAAATTTATGAAACACTAGTGGTGCGTCATACTTATATGTGCACTTTCACCATTACGATTATATTTGAAAGCACATCGGCATTGGTGCATGACTATGTTTTGAGCACACCGATAAAAAAAAAAAATTAATTAAAGTTATGTTTCCATAGTTATAAATAAATGTTTCATTTAATAAATATATATATATATATATATATATATATATATATATATATATATATATATATATATATATATTATTTTATGTATTTTATATTTCAATCATGTAACAGAGACATCAGCATAAGGAGTAGTACCAGGACCATGAGCAACAAGTGGACCCATACAATATGAAATTTAAAGTGGAATGACCTGTTAAGGGTTTAATAAAACTCTTAACAAGTTATTCCATGCTCAAATTCAATTAAATCACCTGTATGGACTCATTATTCAACCCATACAATATGGTCTTATTATGGCAGGTAAGAGAGAGGGAGAGGGAGAGGGATTTATACCCTCTCCCTATTACTCTAGTGACCCAAGCGCTCTTGAGGAATGTAGGCATCCTAAAATACTATGAGGAGGGTAAATCCCTGAAGGTGCACTCTATCATGTTGTCACATCCGATCTTCCGATGGAATGTCTAGCAGTAGGCTTTTTGTGTCGGTCCTGAGTTGTGGTATAGGCCCGCAAAGGAGGACATATATTTTATCACTAACCTATCCAAGAGAGGCAAGGATTTTCCCCAGTTCCCTGATGTCCCCCATGGTGTTGCAGTTGAGAGTCATCTTACATACACTCATATATATGTCGGACCTGATGAGGTATGTCCATCATATTTTCAGGTATGTAGTGGACAGCTATGGATTTCTTCTTTTTCTATAGAGAAAGCGAGGTGCCTCTCATTATTAGTCAGCACCATTGCACATTCTTGTGGTGATGGGAAATGCAGTAGTTGTTATCTTTTGTATCATGTTGATTCTTTCATTTAGGTGCCACATTACATCAGATGATCTACCATTTTTTTGAGGCGGTTTTGCACTACTTTAGATAAATGTTGTGCATTGTAAAGACAGGGGAGGGAGACTTTCCCTTTTTCCTCTGAGATTTTTTGTTTATTTTTTTATAGGTTTCTGGAGACAAGGTATGCATTTGATCGTCACCCTTCTAGGCCGATCACTAAGGCCTAGATGAACATGTGCTTGTCATGTTGGGGTATTCGTACACGTGGATTCATTGGAGACGGTTTCCCAACATCTTCTTCATGGTGGTTGAGCCTCTAAATGATAGAAGTAATATTAGTGTTTTCTTTAACTTAACATTGTTTCATTTTCTTGTTTTAATGAATGAGAATAAAATTTATTCTAGCACATTCTTTAACTTCTTTCATTAAATTGTTTAATGAAATTGTCTAACTATTTTTATGTGTTGTATATTTTGTAGACATCGGCTCATGTGATTGGGACATGCCTCCTCCCACAGCACTGGATGGAGGAGATGGGGAGATGAATGAGGCCGAGGGGGTGAGGCACATCCTTAGGGGGGTGTGGGCATCTGGGGGCAAGGGACCACTATGCACTTTCACAAGGACTATTGTGATAGATTGGTTAGAGTTTTGGTTTAGAAGGGATTCCACCCTGTGAGGCCTCGAGATATTAGCACAGATCCAATGTTCATGGATCTCTATAAGGGTTTTCTGCACGATTTGATGTCTCTTAGGTGGCATGTTATCAGAGCCGGTACTTTACTAGCAGCAATGAGGGTTGCAGGGCATCATGCAGCAGCACATCCATTAGATGAGTGTAGTCATGATGATGAGGGTGGTGATGATCATGATCATGATGATGACGGTGATGATCATAATCATGATGATGAGGATGATGATTATGATTCTTTTTTTGGTGCCACCCCATCGGATCAAGGCCATCAGGGTGTCGGTGATCCTTCTAGTAGTACACATGCTCGACATTCGCCTGATGATAATCTTATGTTAGAGTTAAAGGATGCGTTGTATGTTTCTCCTGATAGAGCAGACCGACCACCTTCTCCTGCAAACTAGCTAGTAATTTCTATTATAGACAAGCCACCTCTTATTCCTC
Organism: Pinus taeda; assembly: GCA_000404065.3. NCBI lineage: Eukaryota > Viridiplantae > Streptophyta > Pinopsida > Pinales > Pinaceae > Pinus > Pinus taeda. The sequence goes on from APFE030659277.1 coordinate 28,011, forward strand.
CACCTCAACTAAGTTCGACAGATGTACTTGATTAGGAAACAGTTGACCATCCATCGACGTCTACTGCAAACTAGCTTGCAGGCACTACTACGTATGTTGTATCGGATATTTGATTGCACTTATTTGCCTTCATGATGTAGTTATTTGAATTTTTTGTATATATATATGGTGCATTTTTTTTCATGTTTATGTACTTAATTTATATGTTGGTGTTGATGTGTATATTGTCAGGCCATGTTAGATATGTTCATTTAATGTGCTTGCATATAGATGTGTACGTGATAGCATTTATTTGACATGAATTTTATATTAATTTTAGGATGTGTGTGATGATGATTTTAGATTATAATCTTTGTGTTTTGTCAAATGTGATCACGATGATGATGCCTTGTTATATTTGTACATTTGTGTGCTAGCTAATGATGTTTATATGTGCTACTAAAAGTGTATATTATTAGATTAGATTTGTGTGCTAGCTAATGATGTTTATATGTGCTACTAAAAGTGTATATTATTAGATTAGATTTGTGTGCTAGCTAATGATGTTTATATGTGCTACTGAAAGTGTATATAATTAGATGATGATAGTGAATTTGAATGTGTAGGTTAGATGATGTTTATGTTTGTTAGATGATTATAGTCATGATGTTTATTTTTATGAAATAATATCTATTATAGTTTATTTATTAGTGAACTTATATCAAACTTTCATATATGAAATTGCATGTAAAACGAGTTACTTTAAAAAAATGCAAAGATATTTTTATAAATGACAAATTTTAGTATGGTTAAAACTATGATTGCAAAATTACGATAAATATTTTTCTATTTCTTAGATAGTTTCATTGATATTCAATATAACTCTATTAGTAAAATATTTCAATACTCAACGATAAAATAATTAATGGTAAAATAATTCAGTTAGTTTTTAAAAAGACAAAAATGTGTAACTCATTCAATTTTAATATAAAATATTAATAATAATAAATTTTCAAAAATACAATTTAATTAATTCAATATTGGTTTATAAAATTCAATCTATTGTTAAATTTAAAAAACTTAAGTCAGAATTTTTTTACAATCTGCAACTTAGATCATTTAACAAACTTAAGTCAGAATTGTTTACAATCTATAGCTTAGTCCACCTTAACTTTGGATCTACCAAACACCAAAAGGGATCAAATTTCTTGAGATGCAAACATCTTTTTGAGTGAAAAGAGATTTGATCCCTCTAAGAACTTGGTGGATCTAGGCAGCGGGTATAATATATATTTAGTTGACATTGAAATATTTTATTTATAGTTCATGTTCTCCGTATTAAAATGTTAAAATATGCCCCCTCATATTTTTTCCTATATGTATACATTTAATTATTTTTATTTTTAACATTTTCTAAAATATTACGTATAAAATCCACATTAAACATTGAAATTTTACAAATATCTCTCATACATTGAATTAGAAAGCAACTGTTATTGGAATAAGAATTATCTCAATCCTTCTCACTAGAGTGAAAATATAAGAAAATTTTCAGTTTAAATTACTTTATTTTTCTCTATATAAAGTATCCATAAAATTATATTATTTAATATGGACATTGAAATATTTTACTTATGGTTGTCAGTAAAATATTTTTTATTATACATATATTTTTGTTTTAAAAAGCACATGTAAATAAAGCATACAATGAATTACACATAATATAATATCAATAATATTATTTTTTGTCATGTCAAAAGATTACTTTTTTTACTTTAAGTAAACAAAAATTATATGTTTTTACTCATTACATTTCTTCCTCATAATAAAAGGGGCTAAATTATTTTTTTTTTACTTTTGGTTACATTATATCTCTATATAAAGTTATATAAAATTAAGGTGTAAATTGAAGTATTGTAATTATGAGTGACATTAATTTCTTTTCTTATTACTGTTTTTTATGTGTTAATTTCAATTAATATTTTACTATTTTTAAATGTAACTTTATGTGACAACATCTCTCATATGCCAAGTTGTAGAGCACCTCACGCTGCACTTAATTTATATTTAATACAATTTAAAATTTTCTATGTTTTATAAAATTTATTTATTACTAAAGTTATGATTTTTTTCAAGCAATGTAAATGTAATCTTTATAGCAACTCTTACCAATTTAAATTAGAAATTTCCCTCTCTAAAGATGAAGATAAAGAAATGTAAAATAAGGCTTGTGATCAAGTTACTTGTAGTTAGGGATTTTCTCTATTGGAAGTTCTCCCTTAAAGAGGCAAGCGAAAAATTTTCTAGTAATAAAGATATAACATTTTGATGTTATTTTGGTTCTTTATTGACTATTGTACTAGTTTAAATTTAACTCTTTTTAATAATAAATATGAGTTAAATAATACAAATTAAATTATCATGAAAATTTCACTAAAATTCGTGTTTTTCACATTTCTCCTAGCTAATATTACATCATGTTCACAATGATAAAGACATGTCTACTTTAAATAATTTAGTTGCAAATACATAAAAAAGAGATATATTTTACATAATATAAATAGGAAGCAAAAATGCATCACCAAGTCTATTTGAATCTCAAACAAATGCCCCTTAATCACCATCACAAATGCGGTGCACTTAGTATGCTCTAAACACACTCGTACTATCATATTTACCCAATGCACCGCTTAGATAATATTTAAAAATATAGTTATATATCGATGCATCGATAACGTGAACATTTTGTACCAGTGTGAAAATGTTATATGTGTGCACTAGTGCATACGTGTGATGCACTGGTATGAAAATTTAAATTTGTTAACCAACAACATTGCATCATAGGTATGTGGGCACCGTCTACGATGTGGTTGTGTTTTAAAGAGCACCAAAGCCAATGCATGACTGTGTTTTTGGCGCATCGATTTTTTTTTCATTTTTAATTGAAAGTTATGTTTCCATATCAATAAATGAATTTTTATTTAATAATAATAATATATATATATATATATATATATATATATATATATATATATATATATATATATATATATAATATATATATATATATATATATATATATATATATATATATATGAGCCTAATGTATTTTATATGTCAATCATGTAGTAGAGACGTCAGTCGAGGGAGAAACAGCAATTGGGAATACTTAGCAAAATAATAAAAATAAAAACATACAACAATATCATAAATGATAAAATAACACAAGTACATGTCACTCTTCATTCTCATCACCTTGATTATGTTCCTCGATGCTTGGCATAATAACATTGTTTTGCTCAAAAACATGTTTTGATCTAGGGTCGTGTCTTAATACAAACCACCAACCCCTATCTAACACATCTCGCTGAAAAAACACCTCATTACAGTGTTTTGGGAAAACATAAGGCTCCCTAGCTTCATGCCACATATTTCTAGTGTTGATAGATATCAGCCCACTATCATGATCTTCTTTTACATTATTTTGATCAAAGGTTTCTCACCACTTCCACCTAAAAATAACACATTGGAATGAAGAGAAGTTGACGTGAATGATCTCTTGTATCTTTCCAACATAACCTAATGTCCCTGCATTAGGTTTTGATCGTGGTGGAAAGCACGACTAGATTGGTCGAGCTTGACTTCCACTCCACAATCTTGTGTCATGCATCCATCATCGACATCCTCCATATGAAAAGCATGTCCATATGCCTACATATATGGGAACAAATTCACCTATAAAAAAGTGAAAAAATCAAAGTGTCATCTGTTTAATAACCCAAAGATAATTAAAAATATAAAATATGTGTGTGTGTGTGTGTTACAATTCAAAAGTGAAATATGAAGCTAAAATTGTACAGAAAGAGATTATAATTATGGAGTTATTGCACCCAATCCCTATGTTTAGTGAATCCTCTTCATCACACGGGTAACGACCAAATGCACCGTATTTGTCTCTAACTTGATCAACAACCCAACTATTAGGGCATTTCATTGGCATATTTTCTTTTAAATGATCAGTATAAGGCACGCTTCTACCATTCAACTATTTGAATTATTTATTGTCATTGTCCCATTTCCTCCTCTTCTCTTCATACAATGCGACCCACAGTTGTGTCGCTTCCATATTGTAAAGAATGAATATGTTGATCGCTTCAATTTCTGAATCCACTGATCAAATCAAACCAACATATATATAGTACGTATGAGATCAAAATATGCATTAATATGAAGTTCAATGTGAATAGTTCTTGTGTAGTAAATTGACAAATGATAAGCCTACACTTACTCTTTATCATGCACCTCTTACCATTCGTTTCGAGAAGCCCCTCTTATCTTTTGTCTTCATCCATTTTGTCATGCCAAATTGTCACGCCTAGTGTGTTTTCAATCTACTTGATGTACTCATTGGTATAATAGAAAGTCTCTTACTGATCCAAATTGGATCCTATAACACTCTCTAAGTTTTCATGAACTCTTTAAAAATCATGTCAAGGATTAAAAGTCTTACAGAGATCAAACTTATCGGAGATATCCTCATAATAGTTGCAATTTGTGATCAGTGCGGAGCAACAAGGACCGTTGGTCAAGCGCGTAGATCATTTGCCCATGGTAATGCATGCAATCACAAATTAGCAAAGGTAGAGGAGATTTCAAGAAATGGGGGTAGTTTCTGATATGTGATTAGTGACTTGTCGCTAATCGCATATCGCAGGGAAAACCCCTCAAAGAAGGAAAGTCTGCAAGCACCCAGACCCGAAAAATTACAAAATGCAAAGGATATCATTCTGATTCCATGAAAGTGGGATTCTACAAAAACCGGTAGGATATCGGAAGGGCTTTGAGCGGTAAGTAGTTTCAACTGAGTCCCACCTGATGCCACTCAATGGTTGCCACGCATCCAGCGGAAGAGAGAGAAAGCCCATCAAACGGGTAAACGTCATACGACTTAGCCGCCTGATATGAACAATGACCGTAGGATTTGGGACCCCCAGATCAACGGGGGAGACGTGTTCCAATGGATGACTGGATTTGACGGGGATAACAGGCAGAGTTGTATAAGGTTTGAAGTCCGATATGGACGATGTGTTGACAAAAGGTCGTGTTTCTCGAGCATTCTTGGATTTAATAGAATAAACGGCCATGCCCAAGAGAACTGACACTCATCTGTTACGAAATAGGTGGCCACTTCCCTGTGAAGCATTATATAGTGACTGATGATGCGGGACAGAGGGATTCAAATAGACAGAGGAAGGGAAACCGGAAAGTCAGGAAGCGGAAATGAACAGTCAAGAAGCAGATTGGCTTTCAAGCCACAAACTGACAGAGAGAAAGTAAGTAAGCCGAAAGCAAAGAGAAGAAGTCGAGCTAACCTACAGAAGCAAAGGTAGCATCGAGCCAGAGTTAAGATAGAGCCAGAGATAGTCAGAGAGTGTGTGTACTCCAGAGAAGGCTTGAGAGATTCAATCAAACTCCTCTGTATATGCCAGTCATGTATTGAGTCTCAAATTGGACTCTTACCATTGGGACCAATAGAGGTCGAGATTTATTAAGGAGAGTTTGTGTACTCCAGAGACTTGGGGGATCCAAGTACAGTCTTGCTGATTTATATCTATTGTGTGAGACTCAAATTTAGCTCACTATTGTAAAAACTCTGCTTTAAAACACAATAGAGAGACCACCACTGAAGGTTGGACCGGGAGACATAGCCCAAGAGTATTGGGTGAACTCCTTATTAAACTTGTTGTCTTTATATGTGTTTCCTATTATGTTTTCTTTAGCTAATTCATTTCTTTTGTATTTCACAATCTTATCGATCTGTTGCACAAAATACCATAGGCACATCCATGCACATGAGTCTGTAATACCTTATTGTTTGTCTTAGATCAAATTCTAGATCAAGTGGTATAAAATCTCTACGTTGCTAAGGTTAGACAAGCTTGTGTTGGATTGTTAGTTAATGATAACTAGATCAAAGCTTAAACTAGAAGGAGGAGAATTGGCCGAATTTAACACAAAAATTGGTAGAGTCTATACTAGGGGGAAAATGTCAGAAGAAATTCCCTTGGAATCAGACCCTCAGTTCATGGATAGTTTCTTGACTATGAGAGCCATGGTAGAGGAAATGTATAGAGAATTTAAGAAAGGTAGAGATGAAGATTCATCAAACTCCAAACAAGATAAAGGAGTAGAAGAATCTCTCCTCAATGACCATTCTAAAGGCAAAGAGAAAGAAGAAAAGATTCCCACACCTCCTTATAGCCCTGAAAATAAAAAGAAAACATCTTTGATTAAATTAGATGTTAAATTTGATTTGTTGATATATGATGGAGAGTTGAATGAAAAGAAGCTAGATAATTGGATTAGACAGATTGATGTGTATTGTAGGGTGCAGAGCATTGATTCAGACAGAAGTAAGATTTAGCTGGCTAGCCTACACCTTGGAGGAGCTGCCTTGGTATGGTGGGAAGGTAGGACACAAGATGACATGAAGAAGCATGGTAAAATCCTTTCTGTTTGGAGTGAATTTGTTTCTGTAATTAAAAAACAATTCTATCCACTAGCTTATATGCAACAAGCTATGATGAGTTGGCAAACTCTTCGCCAATTGGAAGGGCAAAGTGTATAAAGTTACACCCAAGAATTTAGAAAAAGAGATTTGGTTCTAAGAATTTCTTTAGACTCACCTGAAACTCTGTTGAATTATATAGGTGGTCTACATAGTTATTTGAGACATACCATTCTCATGTTTAATCCTATTAGCATAGATGAGGTATCTTTTCAGGTTACACATCTAGAGGCTAGGGGCAAGAATGTGAACCCAGAAGTTGGGGGATCATCAAAACCCACTGCAAGCAAGAACAAGGAAAAGAGAAAGGAGAAATGGAAAGATAGGAAGGCAAATGTTGTACAAAAGACAAAACCTTCATGCACTCACTGAAAGAAGGATGGGCATGATGATGAACACTGCTAGATTCTGCATCAAGAGTTGAAACCCAAGAAGTATGATGGCAAAAATAAGAAGACTATTACAGCTATTCAGAAGGATTTGGGGTCAGACTTAGGGGATGAAACAAAAATCACAGCCATAGGAATAGAATGTAAAAATTCTGAAGCATCTACTAGTAATTCTGCACAAACTATTGATAGTGAAGAAAACGAGGGAAGAAGACATGAGATTTGTCATATTAGATTTATTTCCAAGCATCAAAAGATTGATACTTTATTTGATAGTGATTCAAAAGTAAACTTAATCTTTGAAGAAATTGTAAATAAACTAGGATTACTAACCACACCTCATAAGAAGCCATATCCATTGGGTTGGCTATGTGATAAAACAATGATAAAAGTGACTAGATAATGTAAACTTAGGTTTGCCATTGGTTCATCATTTGTAGATGAGGTTGAGTTAGATTTAATTTCATTGGATATATGTGGAATTGTTTTGGGAAGTCCTTACTTGTATGATAGAAAAGCAATTTTCTATAGAGCTGAAAATAAGTATCAACTCGTTAAAGATGGAATTGAATATATTGTAAGAGCTCATAAACTCAAGAATAATTACACTCTCATAAACTCAGGGAAGATGAAAAGAATTGTAAATTCATGCAAACAATTTTTACTGATGGTTGTAAAGGAAAAGAAACCTGATAAAACCAATGTATTTGAAGGTTGTAATGCTAAACAACAAGTTGATTTAGAAAAAGTTGTTTCAGAATATGATATACTATTTCAAGAACCTAAAAGTCTACCACCCAAAAAGGAAATAGTACATGATATTAATTTGCAGCAAGATGCTCCATTTCCTAACATCGAAATGTACAGGTTATCTGAATTAGAGAATGTGGAAATCAAGAAGCAGATAGAGGAGCTACTCGATAAAGGGTTCATAAGACCTAGCACATCGCCATGTGGGTCTCCAATTATCTTGGTGAGAAAGAAAGATGGTTCATGGAGAATGTACATTGATTACCGAGCACTGAATAAAATAACGATCAAAAATTGTTATCCCCTTCCTCACATAGATGATCTATTAGATTAGTTGAAAGAAGTTATTTACTTTTCCAAGTTGGAATTGCATAGTGGCTACCATCAGGTCAGAGTTGCAGAGCAAGATCCATGGAAGGTTGCTTTCAAAACAAAGCAGGGACTGTATGAGTGGTTAGTTATGCCTTTTGGCTTAACTAATGCTCTTATTACTTTCATGAGAGTAACGAATGATGTACTCAAGCCTTTTATTGATGATTTTGTCATTGTATATCTAGATAACATTCTTATATTTAGTAAAACATGGGAAGAACATTTGAAGCATGTAAAGCAAACTCTAGATGTTTTGAAAAGAGAAAATCTCTATGTTAAGATATCAAAATGTGAATTTGGAAAAACACCTTTGAATTATTTGGGTCATATTGTAGGAGGTGTTGAATTGAAGATAGATCCCTCTAAGGTTGCAGTCATTATAAACTAGCTTAAACCCAAATCTGCTACAGAAGTTAGAAGCTTCCTAGGAGTAGCACAATATTGGAGAAAGTTTATTGCTAACTTTTCCTTGATTGCAGCTCCCTTACATGCATTAACAGGATTGAATAGGGTGTTTTAGTGGGGAGGCAAACTGCAGAAAGCCTTTGACACCTTAAAAGAAAAGATTAGTATAGCACTAGTACCAGCATTGCCCGATCTTCAAAGACCATTTGAGATTGAAACCGATGCCAGTGACTATGCCATGGGAGCAGTGTTCATGCAGCACGATAAACCCGTATGTTATCATTCTAAGACATTTAATTCCGCAGTAGTTAATTATCCCACATATGATAAATAATTATATGCATTAGTACAAAGTTTGAAAAAGTGGAAACATTATCTAATGGGAAAAGAGACAGTTATACATATTGATCATCAACCACTTCAATATTTACACTCACAAAATAAGTTGCAGCAATCAAGACACTATAGGTGGATGGGTTTTCTACAATAGTTTCATCTTGTCATGAGATATAAAAAGGGCATACACAATAAAGTTGCAGATATGTTGTCCATACCAATCATAAATACATCTATTATACTTAAGCATAATTCAGTATTGCATGGAAGCTACATTGAACAATATGCTTTAAGACATAGACTTTAAAGATGTATATAAAACTTTAATTCATGGCAAACAAGTAGAAGAATTTTATTATCATGTTAAGGACCAACTCTTGTATCATTTTGGAAAGTTATGCATTCCTCAAACCGAAAGAGTAAAGATGATTCAAGAAGCACACACTTCCCTAATATCATGTCACTTTGGTGTAAGTAAAACAGTTGCACAGCTACAAAGATTTTGTTATTGGCCAAAAATGCATGAAACAATTTCTAGATATGTAAGAGGGTGTACCATGTGTGCTAAAAGCAAGCCCAGCAATAGAAAACTAGGCTTGTACACTCCCCTACCAGTTCCTTCTCATCCTTAGGAAAGTATTTCCATGGACTTTGTTGGGGGACTGTCTAAATCTAGAAAAGGTCATGACTATTTATATGTTATTGTGGATAGATTCAGAAAAATGTGTATTTTAATACCTTGTAACAAATAGATTACAGCTGAAGAAACAACAAATTTGTTCTTCTAGCATGTATGGGTTCATTTTGGATTACCCACTTCCATTGTATATGATCGAGATTCCCGATTTGTTGGGAAATTTTGGTCGAGTCTGTGGGAATTAATGGACACCAAACTGAAGAAGAGCACATCCTTTCATCCACAAATGGATGGCCAAATAGAGGTGGTCAACCGGATAGTGATCCAGTTGCTCAGAGGATATTGCAGCAAGCATCCCAAGCTTTGGGATGAACATTTGTGTTATGTGCAACATGCTTACAACTGGGCTAAACATTCTTCTACACAGAGATCTCCTTTTGAGACCTTTTTTGGTTTCAAACCAAGGTCTCCCTTGGATTTTGTCTTTGGTAAAGACATAGCGGTTGATGGACATAGTGATGTGGGCAAGGCAACCAAGTTCATTGAACAGATCCAAGAAATTCATCAGGAAATACAAGAACAGCTAGAAAAGAGCCAAGTCAACTATAAGGCAAGGCATGATAAGCATCGCACTGAGCATAGTTTCCAAGTTGGTGATCAAGTCTGGCTGTATATCAGCAAAGACAGAATGCAAGGTGAAGGTAAGAAGCTAAAGCCAATAAGGTATGGACCTTTTAGGATACTTGATAAAATTAGTGAGAATTCTTTTCACCTTGATTTTCCAGCTTACATGCACATCTATTCAGTAGCTAATGCAGAAAGCTTGAGACCGTTTGAACCTTCATTAATTGAAGATCCCGAAGAGCAAAGCCAATTGCATTATATTGATGATCTGTTGCCTGAATATCTCAATGAGTTGCAAGAAGATACAGTTCTAGACAAGAAGGTGAGAACTACGTGTAGAGGGGATGTTGAATACCTCAAAATTGGACTCAAGGGTTCAAAACCAATAAATGCAAGATGCATAGAAATTGGGCAAGCGAGGAATCTATATCCTCACTTGATTGATGCTTAAAAACCAACTTTTGGTGGTCCAAAAGCTTTTTCAGTGGGAATGTCGTGATCCAAATTGGATCCTAGAACACTCTCTAAGTTTTCATGAACTCTTTAAAAATCATGTCAAGGATTAAAAGTCTTACAGAGATCAAGCTTATCGGAGATATCCTCATAACAGTTGCAATTTGTGATCAGCGTGGAGCAATGAGGACCATCGGTCAAGCGTGCAGACTGTCAACCCATGGTAATGCACACCATCTCAAATTAGCAAAGGTAGAGGCCATTTCAAGAAACGGGGGTAGTTTGTGATATGTGAATAGCGACTTGTCGCTAATCGCATATTGTAGGGAAAACCCCACAAAGAAGGAAAGGCCGCAAGCGCCTAGACCCGAAAAATTATAAAATGCAATGGATATCATTCCGATTCCATGAAAGCGAGATTCCACAAAAACCGACAGGATATCGGAAGGGCTTCAAGCGGTAAGCAGTTTCAACCGAGTCCCGCTCGATGCCACTCAATGGTTGCCACGCATCCAGCGGAAGAGAGAGAAAACTACTCACATCAGATGGGTAAACGTCATGCGACTTAGCCACCAGATATGAATGATGACCATAGGATCTAGGACCCCCAAATTAATGGCGGAGACGCGTTCCGATGGATGACCGGATTTGACGGGGTTAACAGGCAGAGTTTTACAAGATTTGAAGTCTGATATGGACAATGCGTTGGCAGAAGGTCATGTTTCATGGGCATTCTTAGATTTAACAGAATAAACGGCCATGTCCAAGAGAACTGACACTCATCCGTTACGAAATAGGTGGCCACCTCACTGTGAAGCATTATACAATGACTGATGACATAGGACAGAGGGATTCAAATGGACAGAGGCAGGGAAACCAGAAAGCCAGGAAGCGGAAATGAACAATCAAGAAGCTAATTGGCTTTAAAGCCACAAAATGACAGAGAGAAAGTAAGTAAGTCGAAAGCAGAGAGAAGAAGCCAAGCTAACCTGCAGAAGCAAAGGTAGCCTTGAGCCAGAGTTAAGATAAAGCCAGAGAGAGTCGGAGAGTATGTGTACTCCAGAGAAGGCTTGAGAGGTTCAAGCAAACTCCTCTGTATATGGTTGTCATGTATTGACTCTTAGATTGGACTCATACCATTGTGACCAATAGAGGTTGAGATTCAATAAGGATATTCCTTGTACTCCAGAGACTTGGGGGATCCAAGTACAGTCTTGCTGATTTATATTTGTTGTGTAAGACTCAAATTGATCTCACTATTGTAAAAGCTCTACTTGAAAACATAATATAAAGGCCACCACTGAAGGCTGGAGCAGGAGACGTAGCCCAGGAGTATTGGGTGAACTCCTTATTAAAATTGTTGTGTTTATGTGTTTCCTGTTATGTTTTCTTTAGCTGCTTCATTGCCTGTGTATTTTGTAATATTATTGATTTGTTGCACAAAATAACATAGGCACATCCATGCACATGAGTCTGTAATACCTTATTGTTTGTCTTAGATCAAATTCCAGATCACTTATGATATATACCCCTTGGGTTTTTCCCTTTTTCAAACAAAATATTTCAATTTCTTCATGTACCTCTGTAAGAAGAACAACCAACGACAAGAAGCAACTCCATCTAATTCAACCTCATCTACTGGGTGAATTAGAAGATGAACCTACAAATCCATGAAAATCCTCAGCAGTTCCTTCTCAGACATACAAACAATCTAAGCTATCTCTTGATGCCACTGTGGAATGTTAACCGTATGAATCTCCTTTTACATGATCCAATGTACAAATGTAGATAATTTAGATATGGCATGTCGTAAGTCTTGGGAGAAGTAGTGGTTCACACACCCACACTCGAGCAGAGGATAATGACACTGCATAGTTATATTATACAAAAATTAATTATAAAATAACCCATTACATGAAATTAATAAATAAAATAAAAAATCATGTTTTGACATACATACACTTAGAAGGTTCAAATAATCATGTGATTGCAACCCTGACAATGGTCATCCATAGTGAAGAAATGTCGTAATGAAGACCCATATAAATAAGTTACCCTCATATTCATTATAACTTCCTTTGCCAAAGAAATATCATCTTTCTTTACAATCCATGGGACATCACCTTCTTTGAAATACTAAGAGGGCCCAACCTCTCCTCTAGTTTCTTGTCTTTGTCAATGTTTATTTTTAACTTTTGAATAAAAACATCTCTCCTAACAGCCAATGTGTCACTTTCTTTCAATGATATGTGCCTCCATAAAGAAGATGAAACATTTTTAAATATATGCATAGGATCTAGTATGTGGGCAATCTTAACATGCTCCCAATATGGGAGCTCATAAAAGATAGATTTCCTTTTTATCCCAATGGGAAATTTCTAAACATAAGTGTTGAAGAAATTTGGATCATCAAACATAGGTTCCTCATTTGAATCAAACATTTCTGAAAACTCCTTCTCCTTCTCTATCTCATCTAACCTAAGTCATCCAACTTGTGTCATTATTGCAAGCCTTTGGGTTCTCTCTAGTTTACCATTGAAAGTACATGTTGCTCTTTTATAAGGGTTTTCTTCTGGGCAGAGTACCCTAGGGAAGTCATACACTAACTTCGTAGGTGGTCAGACCACCTAGCCTTTAGAGTAGTTCCACAACATTTACATCCATGATACATTTTTGTTACAAGACATGTGAAATTATTGTATATAGGCTAACACACTAGAAACCATGAAGATATGAACATTTGCAACGAATTAAATTAATTTGCAAAACAATATTGTTGCTAAACAGACCAATAAGAATGTAATTTACCAAAGAAAACTCCTAAATCTAAATAATCATATATGGTGTAATCATATATGCCATACAATGTAAAACTCCTCTCTATTGCGATGGGTCTTGATACATCATACACATGTATCCCTTCCCATAATTCCTTAAATTCATCTACTAATGGTTGTAAGTAGACATCCATATTATTCACTTTTCTTCTACTAGGGACTATAAGAGACAACATAAGATGTTCATTATTCGTGGAAAACCATGGGGGGGTATTGTTATTGATCACTACTACAGGCCAAATAGAATAGTTGGAGTTTTGGAGGGAATATGGGTTGATGTCATCCATGGATATGCTAAGTCATAGACTTCGTACTTTATCCTTGAATTTTTCAGGCCATGTATCCTCTATATTCTTCATGGCTATTGAATCTATTGGGATTCTCATAAACCCTTAATCACTTTTGTGTGAGGTGTTGTACCTTGGGAGACAATTCCTAGCTGAGTAGAAATTAGTGCCCATGACATTAATTAAAATTCACATATTTATTATTTGTTTGTCTCATAATTTTGCAAACCCCAGAATATTAAATTTTAACCCTTTAACCTTCAATACATGGAATACAACTTTTAATGGCCTTTAACTGTTGCATACAAATGGATTTAAATTTGTGAAAAGTGTTCGTGAAAGCTTCAGAATAAAAGGTTGTCTCTATAGAATTTTTTATCTTAAACTTAGAGGAAAGTGTGTTTGATGAGGAATGAAACTTTGAAAGAAGAGCACTATTTTTAAGGATTTTTAACCTCTACAATTACAAAGAATTATAACCATTAACTGTAAATAAAGAACAGGCCTCTTCAATTATTTCAATGAAGAAATACACACATAATATGACACAGGGAAAACAAATCATACCCAACAATTTATGGAATCACTGAAAGTTTTCTTTATCATTAAACTGAAGATCAAAGTACAAAGTGGTCCTCTCTGAGTTATTGCAAAAATATGGAACCCCTCTTCCTATTACTGAAGTACATTTATACAAAATTTTCAAAAAGACAGTTATCAACACTGTCAACCTCCTAACTACCTAACTATTTGAATATTACATTGAAACATAAAATTACATGGCTTGAAAATATAGCAACTTCTAAAAGTAAACATTTCATCTCAAATCAATCTGAGATTATGGAACAGTAGAAGGTTTTTCTTGTGTAGCAGCAGCTTGTGGTGACATCCATTCCCTGGTCTTCCTCCATATCTTTGTACTTTTACTTGGGGAATTTATAAACTTCAGATGTGCTATCATGAATTCTATGATTCTGTTGTATGTGGGCTTCTCAATAAACATAGTCTTCATCATTCAGACAAGTTGAAAATCTTTATGCAGATAGTTGATGATTGTAGCCCCCTTTAAGACTACAGTCTTTTCATTTGTAGAGTTAATTTTAATTGTTTCCTCCACTAGTAATGTTTCATATAGTTCCCAAGATAACAAATTATTTTGTTGATCCCAACATGATGGAAAACCATCCCTTGTTCTTTTATCAAAAGTTATATCAAAACTCATCATTGTTTCCTTAACCTTCATCAATTTCTTCTCAGTTTCTTTCTTGTTCAAATTTTTCAATATCATTTAATTTATCTCCATCACATGCTTTTTCATGTCTTCTATTCCAAACTCTTTCATTTCCTGTGTAGACTTAGAGTTTAATAAGTCAATTAACTTCTTAGCAAAGTGGGCTCTATTTTGTAACTTTTGCTTATTACTGAGGATGACTTGTTCTAAGTCTCTGACAATAATCTTATCCTCTTCAATGATAAATAGGAATTGCCAGACACTCTTTACATTATTGATTATACCATTCCACAAGATTTCTCTTGCTTGTACCAGGGACATATTTCGTTTAATTTTTTCCTTCAATTCTTTAATTTCTTGTTGAGCAACCTGGAAATCCCTTCTGTATTTTTCTGCATTCTCCTTGGTCATAAACAGCTCTTGCTTAGTTGCTTTGACGATTTTCACAGCATTGTCCAAATATGTATGCTTCTTCTTCAACTCATTTTCAGAAATGTGCAACTTAGTTTTAACCTGAGTCAACTTCTCAACAAGATCATCTGAATCTTTTGCTCCCACAACTGTGCATATATGTGAATCAATCTTTTGATGTGAAGAAAGATTCATTTCCTTCAACTTCATTATCTCCTCATCCCTTTGTATAAGTTCTTGGACCAATAGTTCTTTCTCTTTCTCAACCCCTTCTACCTTTGAATCCATGGGATGTTCTGCTGAGGGCAACTTCAACTTATTTTTCAGTGCTTGAATCTCTACCTCAGCGCTTTGCAGTAACTTCTGAATTGCAGACCTATCTTCTGGATTTACACCAATCTTAACAATTATATTTTTCAGCTCTTAATTTTGGGTATTAAGAGCTCTGGAGTTTTCTTTCTCCAACTTCAACTGGTTTACCACTTTTTCTAACATATCTTCAGCTTTGGAAGTAGCTTAAGCATATTTATATAAATCATGGAAAAATAATTTCCCAGTTTGCATATGTAGATTAATCTTATCAAGAAATGGAATCATCTTTGCATCCACTATTAAATTAACAATCTTGAACCCTACTACAGATGTTACTGACATTGCTAATGGATGTGAGAGAAAAAAAATTAGCTGACTTTTCTCTAAATCCATAGTTGATAGCAGCCTTGTATGATATTCAAAATATACCTGAGCTTTTGATTGGGATTCCATGTTTTCTCTAATTTTCTTGTTTCTTTCCTCCACCTGCAAAAAAATATGTTTAATCATGGAAACTGAATCTTGAGAATACTCCCCTAAAACTGGAGAAGGAGTACAAAAAGTTTCCCCTAACTGCAATTGTATACTGGGAGTTGTTGATGCACCAGCCTCTTCAAACATATTTTCCCTTTTTGCTTCTCTATCTTCCTCTTCCTCTAGATAAACTACCTTTGACCTGCCTCTCTTCAAGTTCTTTTTAGTGGCAAGAGGGGTCTCAATCTCTATATTTCCCAAGGGAGTTGACTGCCCTTCATTTGCTAGTTTTTCAATTTCTCATTTTGACTCATGCACAAAAGGAGCATATCCATTTTCTATTCTTTTGTTTAAAATTATATAATATGGATCATCAGCGCATTTCTCTTCTAGTAACAAATTCATCCCTTTTAATAGTTATGGACTTCATCTAATGCTTTCCTAGTATTTACAATGAATGGTCCAACAGTCCTAGGCAAGTTGAAAAAGAGTCCCTTATTTGCAGGTACAAAATGTACCTGATCCACATTTAGACTTTGTCTAATGAATTCAAGAGAAAACAACCTCGTGGGAACAAAAATTGGTAATACGTAGGGCTCAGTGTCAGCTCCATACAACCGTATTTCAATATGATCCTGGAAATAAAACCAATCTCCAACCTTGACATCTTTACTCACTTGAAGGAAAGATTGGGCTTTAGGGAGTAAAGTTGTTGCAGGTAAACTATTGATGATCGAATATACAACAGAAAGGAAAGAAGATGTAAAATAGGACAGATCCTCATTTCTAGGATCAATTCTTACTATATCAGTCCAGAAGAACACTGATTGTTTATGCTTGAGAGTGTCCATAATATTCAAACCTAGATGCATGAATTTCTCAACATTAGAATGCAGGAATAAATATGTTACAAGTGAAGGAAACCTAAAACAACCTATAAGAATGAAATTCATGAACTGGACACTAATTTATTTTTCCCAATAGGTTGGCATATCTAATACAACTCTAGACTTCATGATTACAACAAACATTCCTAAAACTACTTTGTCAACTACTGTAATGTCCTCTTTCCCTAAAAGTCTGGCCAATGCCTGAAGAATCGGTCTTACATCTTCGGAAAAATTATCCAAGGGAAAATGAGTGGAATCTACAAGGAATTGTTTTCCATTAGTCATTAAATACAAGTGAATTACAACAGATTATGGTTCGGATAGTTATTCAAAATAAGTCGTCAATGATTTTTCGGAGAAAGAGAGGTAAGATTTAGTAGAAGGACACCTGAAAAAACTCTTTATCCCAACCTATTTATCACAAAACACCTTTGAGGATACATATTTGAAACGCACAAATGAATAAATTTAGGAAACAGGTATGTTTGATGGTAAAAGGTTTCCAACAAACCAAACTTTACCATTGCAGCATAAATTGGGGAATTGGATTGGTTTAACTAGACATGTTGGTAGAATTCATGATGGATGATAGGGAAAGAAACATAAAATATATCTCTTTCAGTATCCATGAGTGGGATGTGAGAGGATGAACCAACTAAAAAAAAATTCTTGGTCATTTTTAAAAGATAAATGGTTGATTGTGGAGAAATACCTGGTACTGGTGATGAGGCTGACTCGGACGTGAGTTGGACTTTGAATTTCTTAGCAGTGAACAACAAGAAAATGTACTGAGCAAAAGCTAAGAAAATGTTTTTATAGTGGAATGAGAAATTATAAGAGGGAAAACAACATTAAATTCCATTGTGGGAAATGACCGAATTAAATGGAGGATTTGATAGTTTGGAGGATAGTTGGACAAAGGAACGTGACATGGCGAATGAAATTACAATGAGTTGGCTCGCTTGTTGTTGTCACTTTGGGGGGGCTACTTTGTATGGGACCAAATTTTGGGTGGTGCCCCCACAGTGAATCTGCACCGTTCATTTAAAAGTCAACAGGCCTGACAAAAGTCTTTATGAGGGAACTACCTGTGTTAATATTCGCTTTGGTTGTGTTGTCAGGTTTTCTCCATCAAGCAGATCCCATCCTTTTTTCCTTTTGCACACCGCCAACCTTCTCACACTTTAACACCTCCGACTGTTGTCGCAGGGTCCCACCGTCCATCTCAATTTCTTACAATAAACTTTGTAGGTACAAGATATTAGTAATGCAAAAGACTTTGATAAACCAACATAACCTAGTTTAATCAAATAACAAAAATTCTTCCACATTTTTCTTTTCCTCTTTCAATATTTGATTTTTTTTTACACTTATGTTTAACATGTACATCACACATATAATTTAAAACAGGTTACAACATGAGGCATGTCATCCATGCAACATAGTTAATTCTTTGCAACGAAAAAGTCCTTGAATCCTTGGGATTATAGGCATGTGCCTCAATATATTATGAGGAGTACCATGTGATTTACCCTTTCTTTTAATTACAGTTTATGTCATGCCCACATTTCAGATATATCTCTTTGTATGCACATTCTCCTCTATATAGAATACAGTCATTCGAACATGCATGATATGATATGTACTCAACACCCAACATTTTCAGCAACTACTTTGCCTCTTCCTAGCTACCCAACAAGACATTATCACTCAAAAGAACCTTAACTTTGAATATCCTATAGTTTGTGGGGAATATAATTGTAGAATGTGAATATTTAACATTCATAAAATTGACTTTTTTTAAATTTGATTGTGTGACAAAATATAAGGAACTTGATCGATCACGCAAGTCAATTACCTCAATATTGCCAAGAACCATGCATTCGACATGCCAAAATTTTCTTTCACGTTGTACAACAACATAGTTGCTCCCAGTTGAGTAAACTTTGACTTGTCGTCAAGTCCAAAGAGAGGGGTGGTGGAAGCATACTTCAACCTTTCGAATAAGGTATCAATGATATAAGCATCATCCCCTAGCTCATTGTTCTGGAATGCATCTAACAACATTGCCTCCATGGCAGTCGTATCCCTTAAGTAATCATCCATACCAACCTCCATTTGATTTCCTCCATTGTCAACTTGTTATGAAGAACTATTGTGGTTGTAGTCATTCTTAATTGGTGAATTTGGACATAGTGGGAATTGAATAGGTGGTCGATTCAACCATTCTTTATATGTCTCATCTTCAATTCTTGCTTGTAATGCAGTTTTCTTTGGATTTGGCGTTGTAGCGAGGTGCACCAGAAGATGGTAGGTGGGTCACTCATCATCACTGGAATCGTAATTTTAAAAATATTGAACATCATTAGTACAATATCAATGATATCAGTAAGCACGAAAATGCAATTGGTTTGTTGAAATTTTAGAATAACAAATCATTATTACTATCGTTGATATAGGATTGTGGCTAGAAGATGCCATATTCTAATTGGCAGGGTGAAGAGGCTTTCAATTTTTATCTATTAACTGTTTGCGATATGCTGCTCTTGATAAGAGTTTCTGGCATTTTTGAAAATAATATGAAGTAATATTTTTTGCATCTAAACTTGAATCTGAATCTAGATCCTACAAATAATGTGCATACATTTTTATACAAATTGACATAGATTAAAAAAAATCAATTAGATAATCGAAATATAAATAAAATATGAACTTACTCAAGATGGAAATGGATAACTCCGCGAAGGAATTTCATTAGCAATATGGAATGAGATGGAATTTGAAGAATTGACCATTTGATATTATTGAGATTTTGTCCCTATATTTGAGAAAAATCAGAAACAAAATTTTGTGTGAACATCTAAAATTAATCTTGAGAACATATAACCACAATATGAATTTCAATATAGTTTTGAAACCATTTTTAAAGAACAATATGACTTTAAGGGGGAAATGTATGCTATGAACTATTGTAATTCATGTGGATGTATCTTAAAGGATAATTTGAGATTAATATGTCTTTTATATGAAAATAAAATTTCAGATAGCTTTTGAACCCCACCATTCGATCAATCAGAATAAATTGCACTAGTCCATTTAAATAATAAGAGCACTAGGGTGTTCAAATAATACCCGCACTAGTTTCTAACGTTCCGAAAAAAATAAAAATAAAACTAAAAAAAGTTATCATATCAATGCTATTTCACATAAAAATGCACAAGTATGTTTAAATAAAAAAATAGCACCAGTGTTGTTTCCTGAATTTAGAAAATAAAAAATAATTCAAATGTCTCAGTGCTCTTTTAAATATAGGTTGCATCGTTTCATTAAAAAAAATAATCACATTGTTTCAGGATTTCAAAAGTGGATAAAAATTTAATCATGTTGGCGCGTTGAAAAAATATGGCACCTCGGAAATGTCTGTGTGATTTTTATATAAACACATCAGTGCACTTGACTATCAAATGCACCGATGTGTGGAGAAATTGTGAAACCAAAAAAAAAAAACAAGTGCCAATTGATTTCTCGAAATCTAATTTCATAAAGTATTTTAAATAGTAAAACGTCATTCACCATTTCATTATTTTACTCAAAATTTCGAGCGATTTGCAAGAGAGAAAAACGAGGAGCATTATGCAATAGCAATATAATACTTTGGAGCAGCAGAACTATTCATAAGATCATAAGCTAAAAGGTATGGTAATTCACTCAAAAACCTGCATAGTAAGTTCTAAATTTTATTGTTTATTTTACTAATAAAAAAATTACAATTTTTGTTAGGGTTTAATTAAAAGAGAGATCATTTGCAAGAGAAGATGAGATCAGAGATGCAAAATATTTTGGATCTGATGAAAGATGAGAAGTTAAAAGGTATGGTGATTCACTCAAAACTCTAGATAGAAAGAATCTTAAATTTTAATGTTAAAATATTTTAAAATTCTATTGGATTTATTCACAATTCAAAAAAAAAAAAAAAAAACTTGTATAATAAAAAATTACTAGTAAAATTCATACGAACTTTGTTCTTATTTAAATTTAATTAAAATTTAGAAAGAAAAAAAAAACAAAACAAAAAAAAAACCAACAACAACAACAAAACAACAGCAACAAAAAAAAAATCAATACTTACCTTAAACCCTTGTTTTTTCCTACAAAATTTCATATTATGGTTTAACTTTCTCAACCACTTCATAATTAGGGTTTTCAATTTAGTCATTTTAGATTTAATGGGTTTATTTACGTACTATATATATAAAGTAGGGGAATCACTTTTTGAATTAGATCTAAACCTTATCGGATTTCTCCATTTTTTTTAAATGGTTCTACGTTGCATGGTGCAGCTACCATAACATAATGCATCGGTTCTACTCGAGTAGTACAACACACCGATAAATTATAATGCCTTCAATTTTTTATAGTTTGTTCATCATTTCTCCTGATGTAATATAACGCGCTGATGCGCCTATTCCTAATTGCACTATTAAATCATTGCAGTGTGTTAAGCCTTACAAATCACACCATCAACCCTCTCCAATTTTTAAAAAACAGCAATATGTTTCATGGTATGCCCTACGTAAAATAACACACCGAGGCTACTTGAGTACTTCAACGCATCAGTATATTATAACACTTTCGATTATGTCCAGTATGTTCATCATTGCTCTCGGTGTAATATAGCGCATGGGCACGCTTGTTCCTAATAGCATCATTAAAGCAGTGTGGTGAATTTATCCTTACAAATTGCACCATCCTAATTTAAAATAATTTTTAAAAAATAATTTTCCACGACAGTGTTGAACAATTAAAAGTTCTGTGTGTTTAATCTTATAAACGCATCGGTGCATTTATTCAGATAAACGTACCAATTTCTAGATATTTTTTTGGATGAAAATTATTTCATTTATTTGTAAAATATATCTAATGGCTTACGTATTGAATGGTACATGTTGTATATTGCTAAAAAAATGTTTCAGAAAGTCTCAAGTTACAAAAAAAAATGACCGACATAATGCCAGCACATCAAAAAATTCAAAGGAAATTTCTTTGTAAATTATTTATAAAATTAATATGTTTGAACTATATTTAAGTTTAACTAATATGTATTAGTTGGTGTGTGTCATGTAGAGCCACAAAATTAGCAAGGTCAATAAAATAGTTTCTAATCTAAGTGCAGAAGTTTTTTTTTTGAATTTTCATTAATAATATACTTAAGAATATTAAATAACATGTTTCAAACAATATATTAATTTATATATGTTTAATGTTCTACATGGAGCAACAACGAAGGAAGATATCACTATTGTTCTAAGAAAAGAAAAATTATGGAATATGTAAATGACGATAAATTGGTCCTTAGCTCATCTGGAGTGGTGTTGAAGGTTAATGTAAGGTGGGGGTAGGAGGGAATTTTTACAAAAGTATGAGGGATCTAGTGGAACGAACATATAGATGTACTTTCCACTTATAATACAAAAATCAATGCAATGATTCTAAGAATGAAATTATAACTAAACTATAGGAAGCATATCCAAAGCAATGGTCAATGAGACATGTCAGACTTGCAATAGCAAAAACATACAACAACAACAACAAAAATCATTCAAAATATAATATTCCTAATTGTATTAAATGATTTTCTAAAATTATATGTATATATTAATACAAACCATTAATTTATTAATATCGATTTTGTTATATTTAGTTTTTATATATCATTATAAAAATATTTTATTACTTTTTCAAGAAGATTATGAAAATCTCAAATGATCAACACGTTGATATACGAAACATGTCAGTAGGAATGACCAAAAAAGTGTATAAGGATATGGTCAAATAAATGGACATAATTGCATCATAGGAGGAGCCATCTCAAGGTGTTTCAAATGTATGTAATCATGATTGACTTGTACATATAAAAAAATAATTTAGCATTAAATATTAATTTTCAAGTATTTTCTTACAGAAAGTAAAACAAGATGGAACTCATTCAGCACATAAAACAGGACAACAAGGAAGAAAAGGGTTGATTTCAAAGTTTGTGAGTACTTGTTAATATTTCTTTATAACAACTCAAGGTTTCATTTTTGTATATTTTAAGTTGTTTTACAGCAACCATCTATGAATGTCTTCAAATAGGTGCTAACATACAAAGAAAAGTCATCGGAAGAATTGATTGACATTGGGTTAAATAATGGTTGTCAGTATATGTTGGTATATAAAAAATTAGTTGTGGAATTTATAAGTATCTATGTTGTTTTAATTCTCTTATTTTATAATTAATAGAACAAAACAATCCTTTATATTAAATATATGATTTATTATGGGGTATAAAACTTGCAGCAAATAAAGTATGAAACTACGCCAACAAAAGAGTTGTTGAAAGAAGGCATGAGATTTGGTTTTGAAATAATGTGTATTATTCACAAGTCACTTCTTGCTATGGTACATTATTTTTTTATTTATATTGATGTATATTGTTTATTTCAATTTTCATTATTTTCACCAATGTAGATACACGCATTACGCTTTATTTTTATGCTTACATATGGAACAAGATCAAGAAAATGAAAACAACCGATGCAATCAACAAAACATTCTTCCAAATAACCCAAGTTGGAAGTAGTTCGAGCACTGACAGAAGTTCCAGCGAAGAATGGTGATCTATTTGGATATCAATGCAACCTGTTGTATTTTTTGAAATAATTGTCTGTGAAAAACATATATATTTTTTTAATGTAATCATGGACTTAATGCCCCAATTGAAAGACAAGAGGTTACCAATAACAATCTCATTTTGTATGGAAAAGAGCTTCTTATTGATATATAATAAAATACATTTTAATTTATTATATTGTGTTATCTAATGTTGTTGTGAAATGTTACACCACTAATTAAATATATGAATGATTAAATATTATAATGAAGAGATGCAAAATCTAATAATATAATAAATTAATTCAAAGATCATATACAAATGCACTAATCAAATATTAATTTATATGAATATTTTTATAAGATATATGTCAATTTTTCAATGAATAACAGATTTTAAAAATTACAATAATTGCATTGTCACAAGTCGATCTCTCCAAAAAAGAGAAAATATCATACAAAACATCAATGTGTCCATAACATCAAAATGCATTGGTGCTTTACTTTAAATAAAAGCATTGTGACATCATCTTTTGGCATAACCGGTGCCTTTTTGAAAAACAACAGCACCGAGGCTTTCATGTCTTCAAGCACTGTAATATTTTTAATTAATTCTCGAATGCTTTGTAACTCTTAACACACCAATGCTTTCATAGAAATAACACCCCTCGGTTCTACAAAATATTATTTCCATTCCAGGTGCACTATTAAAATTAACATCACTGAACCCTCTATATAACAAATGCATCGGTGCATTTATGTAAACAAGATGTGTCGGTGTTTCGTGTTTAAGAGAAAACACTGGAACTACAATTATGTTTTTCATGCCCTAGGGTTGTTCCTTCATCAAAGAAAGACCAGGTCTTTTTTATATAAGCACTGACACAAAATAAATTTCAAGGTCTTGTGCTCTTTGAGTAGAACGCGCAAAGAATTTTTTTGTTGTAAGCATCAGGGTGGTATACATTTTAGGTTTTGATGATATTTCTATTAAACCTCTTGGTGTTTTTAATTATGTATTAAGTTCAGTGTGTTTCTATAAGTAGCACACTGGGGTTATTTGTTCCATAAAGCGCACCGAATATATATATATATATATATATATATATATATATATATATATATATATATATATATATATATATATATATTTCGTTAAAACCTCTAGCCACCCAGATTTTTTCAGTTGTGATGAAGTTCTATTATAAGCTCCGCTAAAACGTCTGTTCCCACAAATGTATGTTTTAGAGGATTTTTTTGACAATTTTTGCCGATTTTATAACACTAAAAACCTTCATTATAACCCCACTAGAAGGTATTCTACTTGCAGTGTAGGAAAGTGAAATATTTTACCTTGTGGGTGGTATTAAAATCACTTCTTCTCTCGTTCCTTCTCTAGAGCATGCTCCATCAAAGAACATTTCACACACTAAGTCTAGTCTATGTATCTACCTTCTTCAATGGGGTTTGACTTTATCTCAATAGTAAACTTAGGGTTGACCAATAAGCTAGAGCATCCCATGGAATATTTTGTTGCATAGATCGGTATATTTTTGTCCTTCTTTGTGTCATTAATGACATATAAAATCTTGGCCTCACTATAAAGTTTGTGTTCCTGTCCCCCAAAAACTGGTATGGTAGCATATGATAAATCCATTTAAAGGGTTCCCACTAATTTCTGAGCCCATGATCTCAAAATAAGCATGTTTTATGAGGTTGGGATATCGATCACTACTATATCCATGGCCAAATCATTGTTGGGTATTTGGGTAAGGGAAACTACCAAGTTTTTAATGAGATGGAGTTGTTTTACCCTCTTGGAATCAAATTAGTAAAGGTCATGGTAAGGTTTTGTAATTTCTAGCCCAAACTCTACCATAACTGACTTGGGCATGAGATTATGGGACGCCCCTAAATCTGACATGCAGTTATGCAACAACTTATTGTGAACATTTAGGATAATGTAGAAGGGAGACATGTTGTCGTCTTGTTCTTCTCCATGTGGTCCACAATCCACATGGAGACAGTCTTCTTGGATGTACAAAGTAATATTGTAAGTAATATGTTTGGGAAGAGTCATGAATTTTTGTATTAATGGTTAATAAGTTAGGTTTTGTGCTAATTCCAATAAAGGAACAAGGGCTTTGATTTTTCTTAGTTCTTGCTCAAGGTTGAAAACAGGAGCTAAGATTCACTCTACCTCCTTATTAGTTTCACTTTGTGGTCACAATGGAGGCGCGAGCTCTCTAGGCTTTTTCTTCTCATGTGGAGGGATTTTGGTCTTGATTATTCTTCCTCTTCTTCATTGGGACCCCTTGTGTTCTCATTAATAGTTCGGGAGGCAGGAGGATGTCGATTTGCATAAGTACCGAGTCAAGTGACAACACTATAGGTTTGTTTGGTTTATTTTGTCAGTTTTTAATGGAAGGTCTTCCTACCTTAGGTCGTAAATTGTAGGTCCTTTTGATTTCTTCCATAACGGAGTCCGTTATTTCCTGATATTGAGAAGGTGGGATTTCGTAGTGTTCATACCCTTCACAATCATATGGGATATTATTTTCAGCTATCGCAAGGAAGTGTGTCTAATCATTCTCAGTAATTTAAAAGGTGGGACCTTGGTCTCCTACCCAATTTATGTCTCCCTCTTTCATATTCATTAGTATATTCATCAGTTTGCAAGTTGAGATCTCTCCTCACAGGGGTTGTATAGTTTGTTCCTTGGGTCTTCTATCTCTATTCATTTGTTGTGGATGGAAAGGCTTACAGAAGAATGGTGGGTTCTGAGGAGGTTCGTTAGGGTTCTTGCTTAGCCCTTCAGCTTCAAGATTGATGACTTTTTTTTATAAATTCGTAATCAATCGATTCATTTCTTCGATCCTTTATTCGGATGGGTCCTTTTGATAAGTAGCATGATCCAGTTCCTCTTTGATTTTCTTCTTATCTTTATGTCAGTTTCCTCCCCTTTCTCCTTCTGGATTGCGATTTTCATCCATTGTGTCCACCCTTCTTATATTTCCCTCTACAGTTAAGTTTCCTTCAATCTCAACTGCATCAAATTGCATGTTAGATCAATTTTGAGTTCATCTCTCCCTGAGCATGATAAAGAAATCTGGCTTGAAAGAGGCTGCATAGTTCACCATGGCAATGATCAGAGTGGGTTTCATATTGTTTTGGGATTTTATTGTAGAGTTTATTAAATATCTTCATGAAATCTTCTACACTTTCAGATGACCTTTTATTTATAGTTGAAAACTCCATGAGATAATACTAAAAATCCTTCTTCTCAACCCATTAGGCTTGAAATGTTCTTTCCAAATCATCCGAAGAGTTAGGGGGGAGAGTGTGGAACCATTTTTGTACATCTCCTTCAAGGGTCTATACAAATAGTCACATGAAGACATCTTCCTCTTCGACCACTACAAGAAAAAGGGACATTGGTGAGGGGTGAAAAATGTCACCATAAGCTCATTGGTGATAGTCAAAAGAGCATTCGTCACCAAAACTAAACGTCACCAAAGGTGGCGTCACCAAAAGTATAGGTGTTGTAATGACGTACAAAGTCCGTCACCAATAATAATTTATAATGACAAATAACGATCGGCACCATTTCATATGAGAAATGGTGATGGACCATAGCCTCCATCACTAAAAACTAAACGTCACCAAAGGTGGTGTCACCAAAATTATAAGTGTTGTAGTGACATTCAAAGTTCGTCACCAATAATAATTTATAATGATGAATAGCGACTATCACCATTGCATATGAGTAATGGTGATGGACCATAGCCTCAGTCACCAAAAACTGAACGTCACCAAAGGTGGCATCACCAAAAGTATAGTTGTTATGGTGACATTCAAGGTCCACCACGAATATTGATTATAATGACAGATAGAGACTATCGCCATTTCATATGAACAATAATGATTTTTCGTGATGGATCTTTAATGGCCGTCACTATTGGTGCATATATATGGTGATGTTCATTGACCGTCACCAAAAGCCGCATTACTAGAAGTATAGATGTTGTGGTGACATTCAATGTCCATCACGAATAATGACTATAATGACGTACAACAACCGTCACCATTTCATATCAACAACAATGATTTATGGTTACAAACCTTTGAGGGTCATCACTATTGATGCGTATATATGGTGGTGTTCATTGACTCTCACCATTTCATATTTTTGGTGAGGGTCGAAAAATGTCACCAAAGCTCATTGGTGATGGTTAAAAGAGCCTCCGTCACCAAAAATTGATTGTCGCTATTCCATTTGGGTGTCAGGGCACAATGGAATCAAACCAATAACCTCCTACTTATAAAGCATGTGCTCTTCCATTGAGCTAGCACCCTTTAAAGAATTATATTTTTTTAAATTAGACCTTGAAACTTCATAAATTGTAAATACTACAAATTTTAATAAATTAAAGTCTCAGCAGTATTTTACTAAACAAGCAAAGCAACATCGAAGATGTAGGTCCCTACCTAATGGTTATTGAAGTTATGAAAATTGGGTGGAGGGAAAAGTAGTTATGTATAAGAGAATCAATATGTTTAGTTCAATACTCAATTAGAAGTGAAACTCTGAAGACATTTATAACATATAAATGACCTATAACTATCAAATGCACCAAATATTGCAAATTAAATGTCATAAGTGGATATCATATGGAAGAAGAGGAGGCAGGGACTTGGAATCCTTGTACATCCTGCCATGCCTTAGCACTTGGCATATTTTAGCTTGTTTGACATGTCTTTGTACTATCTGGCACATCTTAGCATGTCCTAGCATTCCCTAACACACCTTAGCAATCATAACCTCACAACTAGCATTGCATTTTTCCATGACTTGGAAACCTTACATTCACTAGAACACCTTGGCACTCCCTAGTTTTCATTCCCTATGTTATCCTCCATAATGTCCCAGGATGATGAAGAGATCGACAGAGGTAACCACAAACCAAGCTTTTATTTTGGTAGCTTGCCCTACCAAACCAGAGAGGGATCTCTCTATGAAATCACAACCAAGAGATGACTGGAATGTAAAGGATTTTATGCTTGATAGCTAGGGTTAGGTGGGATTTTGAAAAATTTAGGGACTTGGAACTCTATCCACCGGTGTCTTGTCTAGTAGGGACCTTGTCAAGGAGGAAAGGACTTGGAACTCTATCTAGGATAAAGCACCTAACACGCATGACAGAAGCTCCCTAGAATAGAGTACCTCCTACCTAGAAGAGTGTCCCCTGCTCAAAATATAGGACCCTTATCTATTGTGAACTTTTCTTAAAGATAAATTTGTGCATAAAATAGTACTAAGAAAAACACCTAAATTAAGAAAAGTGAGCATCTAAGTCAAACAATAAAAGTATAATAAATATGGCTCTATATAAGTTTTGGAAACACTAGACAAGCATGCTTTCATACAACAACAATAAGATGCCTAAAATCGATGTGATTCTTTCATCGTTGATATACCCTCACAGCAAAACTGGAATTTATAGCATGTACCCCAAGGTTGTATGCATTTGTTGAAGGTGTAGATTGAAAGGATCTGCTGAGATGAAGTACTATTGAAGGAGAAACACCTTCAAAACAATAGATAAATTCTATTGTGAATTCGACCCATTTGCACACAGACCAAGGCTCCTACTGGGTACACTTCTCGCTAAATGGAAAATACTATGTATTGTAGTGTTGCTGAAAGAAAAACACATTTAGTGCAACACGGATAAAACTCTAATAGATATTGTCACTATGGCCTCGGTTTTCGATGATCTCATCAATATAGATAACAACTTTGATAATTGAAAAACCAAAAGGTGAGATGCATAGATCATTTGAAATGACAGATTTGGGCATACTTTATTATTGTTTAGGAGTTTTAGTATATAAAATGCAAGGTAACTTGTTGCATCTTTATGTCACAGGCCAAGGATGAGAAGAAATACATAAAATATTAAATAGGGTGGTATAAGTCGATTGCAGGTTATTTTGAAACAGGAATGGAATTCTCCTTGTTCTAATCTAGTGGGTATAACTTTAAATAAGAAATTTATAGTTATGGGGTTGAAATTGTCTCACAATTCATGAAAAGTCCCAAATTTGTTCACTAGAAAGAAGTAGAGCGAGTCATCAGGTTTATGGAAGGGAACACCCTATTCACAGGAATATAACTTGAAATTAGTCGGGCACATTTTCTCGTCTTCTCGTACGTGTGTGCTTTGAAAAGATAACCACATCCAAAGACTCAATAACAACTCTGGTAAAGTTTATAGATGTGAAGCACTTCTGAGAAAACCCGACACTTAATGACAATTGAGTGAGGAATATGTCAAAGGATTCAATCTTGCACCCAATCATAAAAAGGAAGTTGGGGTATCCAGCATCTTGCCAATAAACCAACTCCAACCATAATGTGAAAAGCAGGTTAACTGTGAAACCTCTTTCCCACTTTGTAGTATTGTTCCCTCTTGAATTCCAACAGGTATCTGACTGCTTAAGTCCAAAAAACTCATGCCAGGTAAACTTTGCATGATACAATTGTGACATGCAAGCTTGACACATACTCTAGTTCCCTCTAAAAAAGGGTGAGTCAAAATATTATGACAATTTTAACTGTAATTTGATCATACAATATTGAGGTATTTCATGGAATAAATAATATACTATCAAAGCACTAATGAAGAACTCAAAATAAACGAATTTCTTATTGCTACAATAGCGCCTCTTGGGATTTTCGAATAAAGAACCTAACTTGCATGGCAAAAGCTTCCTAGAATAGAGTACCTCCTACCTAGAAGTGTGTCCCCTGCTCAAAATATAGAGCTCTTCTCTATTGTGCACTTTTCTTAAAGATAAATTTTTGCATAAAACTGAACTAAGAAAAGTGAGCATCTAAGTCAAACTATAAAAGCATACTAAATATGGTTGTATACAATATTGAGGTATTGCATGGAATAAACAATATACTATCAATGAAATAATGAAGAACTCAAAATAATAAATTTATTATTGCTATAATAGCACTTCTTGGGTTTCTCAGATAAAGCACCTAACCTGCATGGCAAAAGCTTCCTAGAATAGAATACCTCCTACCTAGAAGTGTGTCCCCTACTCAAAATATAGAACCCTTCTCTACTATGCACTTTTCTTAAAGATAAATATGTGCATAAAATTGAACTAAGAAAAACACCTAAATTAAGAAAAGTGAGAATCTAAGTCAAACTATAAAAGCATACTAAATGTGCCTAAAATCGATGCACTTATTTCATCGCTGCTACAACCTCATAGGAAAACTATAACTACAACATGTATCCCAAGGCTGCATGCATCTACTAATGGTGCAGACCGAAAATATCTACTAAGATGAAGTATTGTTGAAGGAGAAAAACCTTCAAAACAACAGATAGAGTCTAATGTGCATTCAACCCATCTGCACACAAGTCAAGGTTGCTACTAGGTACACTTCTCCCCTAAATGGAAACTACAGTGTATTGCTTCTCGACTGAAGGAGAAACACCTTCAGAGAAACATGGATAAAACTATAACATATATTGTCACTGTGGTATCAATTGTAAAAGTTCTCATCAATACAGGTAACAACTTCGATAATTGGAAAACCAAAAGGTGAGCTACATAGATCATTTGAAATGATAGATTTGGGCATACTTTATTATTTTTTAGGAGTGTTAGTATAGAAAGTGCAAGGTAGTCTGTTGCATCTTTATGTCACAGACCAAGGATGTGAATAAATACAAAAAATATTAAATAACATGGTACAAGTCAATTGCAAGTTCTTTCAAAACAAGAATGGAGTTCTCCTTGTGCAGATTCTAATCTATTGGGTATAGATTTAAATAAGAAACTTATAGTTATGGGGTTGGAATTGACTCATGAATCATGGCAATTCCCAAAGTTGTTCACTAGAAAGAAGTAGAGTGAGTCATCAGGGTTATGAATGGGAACACCCTATTCACAGGTAGATAACTTCAAATTAGTTCGGCATATTATTTCTCCTCTTCTTGTATGTATATTATTTGAAAAGCTAACCAACTCCGAAGAATCAAGAACAACTCTAATAAAGTTTATAGGTATCTAGCACTTATGAAAAAACCCATCACTTAATGACAATTGGGAGAGGAATATCTCAAAGGATTCAATCTTGCACTCAATCATAAAAAGGAAGTTGGGGTATCTAGCATCTTTCCAACAAACCGACTCCAACCATAATGTGAAATACAGGTTAACAGTGAAACCTATTTCTCACTTTGTAGTATTGTTGCCTCTTGAATTCCAACAGGTATCTTACTACTTAGATCCACAAAACTTGTCCCAGGTAAACTTTTCATGATACAATTGTGATGTGCAAGTGTTATAGACATTTTTGGGCACTGCAACCCCAAACTTAAATGTCCACAAACTGAGGGCTCCTAAGTCCCTAAAAGTGTTGCTTCACTACCTAAAGGAACAAGGTCAGTTGATTACATCATCTCCCAGAAGTTCTCCACTGAAAACTTCTCAGAAATGGTCAAAACTGGACCATACTCGATACCCAGTACAGAGGGTGTGATGCATATCACCTTCCCAGTGTAAAGGGTGTGATGCATACTAAATGGCCCCTCTGTAGGGTGCGATGGTCGGGAATGGACAAATGACAGGGACAATTTGTGAGGTGGAAGATCATGGAATCTTCCAGAAGCTTCCCCTCTGACACTTGCCTCTCTATTTTCGACCAGGGATGAGTAAGAGATCATCAGTCTCCAAGTGGAATTAAGAACTATCAGAGAGAGGACACTAATCAATACCCCAGAAGATGACTCACCCCCCTACAATCATCTATATATGGATCCCTCATCACAGAGATCTGGAGGCTAGAATCTTGTATCTTGTAGAGAAGTTTCATTGGTTTTCTGGTGTAGCTTCATAGTGTTGGGTGATCTAAGCTTTACTTGAGGTGAAGAAGGGATTTCTAGCTGGAGGATGATGCTGGGTCAGAACATATGGTTGTAATCCTCTTGCTATTCTTGATCTTAATAAAGCTA
Source organism: Pinus taeda (assembly GCA_000404065.3). Taxonomy (NCBI): domain Eukaryota; kingdom Viridiplantae; phylum Streptophyta; class Pinopsida; order Pinales; family Pinaceae; genus Pinus; species Pinus taeda. The sequence continues at coordinate 60,661 of APFE030659277.1, forward strand.
TTCAAGTTTTCATCCATATTCTTGTATGTTTGATTATATATGCATCTGTAGGGTTAACACATATATGGTCCTGTGTTATTTATGAATATAGATCTCTGTTCTTCGATAGTAGTATGCTGCTTTGATTCCACAGTGGCTCTTTGAAGCTGGGCAGACGAAGAAGAAGAGGCAAAGGTCTATCAGGAAGGAGAGGAATCAAACAAGGGAACCAAGCGCAAGACTAAGGTTGGTGTCCTTTGTTCCACTCTTATCTATTTTCATAAAGGAAAGCGAAAGTAGACTTTACTTGTTTGTTTCTAAGAGAGCTACCAGTTTTAGTGGGAATAGCAACTCCAAGTGGACACTATTCCCGGTAACAGCAATCTTGACACACACTCTAGTTTCCCTCTAAGAAAGGGTAAGTCAAAATACTATGACAGGCTTAACTATAATTTGATCATACACTATTGAGGTATTGTATGGAATAAGCAATATACTATCAAAGAACTAATGAAGAGCTCAAATAAATGAATTTCTTGTTGCTACAATAGTGCCACTCTTGGGATTCTCCAAGGAGCCACTAATTTATACACATTTGGAATATTTACTTGGTCTGTAGAAATATTAACCAATGGTAGTGATCACTCTTTTCCCTCCCATGAAAGGTCTATACAGAGCTAACAATAAATTGATTTAAAAGTGAGGTATATGCTTGAAAAATAGGAGTCTGACTCTTCAACTCTAATTTAGTGGCAAGGAAATATTCAATTGTAAATGCTTGACCTTTTACAATGTAAATTTCTAGATAAATGGTTAGCGTAAATGTTTCCATTGTCCACATATCCCAAAAAACCATGTATGTATGGACTCTGGTTGTGTGTAAGAGAGGGGAGATCACATAAATAATCCACTATCAAAAGAAAAAGTTAAAGCACAAAATTCTATGGAGATTTTTTTTTTAAATTTGATTACATAACTTAGAAATTTTTAAAGGACATAAATGAAGCTTCCCTCTCCTTCCACACTTCAGTAAATATGACCCTTTTCCAATGCAGATGTGGCTTGCAGAATCACAATCAGCAAATAGAATATGAAAAGTAAGTTTAAAGAATTAAAGTAGCTTTGTTATACCTCAAGAAAATGAACTATGAGATATTGGATTCATTCTCTACAAAAGATGATATAGCAAGATCTAATTACATTTTTATTTGAAATAAAGGTAAATTGGGTTCATGCTCTGCAATAGATGATATAATGAGATATAATGACATTTTCAACTCAAACAAAGGTAAGTTGAGTAAGCTCAAGCTCCAAAATGATGGCATCCAACTTCTGAGTGGCAGTTACTATATATATATCTTGCTAGAGCCTATAGCATAAAGATATTTTTTATATGTGAAGATAAAAAAATGAAAGGAATATGAAATTTTTACCATTAACGATAAGTTCCTTTAAAGGACTAGATCAAACCATAACATTGTTATCAAGATAATCAACTCACCCATTCTAGTATGCTTCTAGTAGTTTCATGATAAAACTCAAACTCAATAAACTTCAAACAACATAAACTAACCAACAATGTATGAGGTTGGTTACCTAAGGATTATATCATACTAAATTACCTTTTTCATCTAACATTGAAAATGATTGTGAAAGAAATGAAGACAAATCAGTGATTGTAATCGATGCATGTGATGAAATAAAATAAAAAAATACCTTTCTTCTTGCTACCGATGAGCCTTCTAGCGGATTCTTGGATGAAGTTGATCCTTATCTTCTTTCTAAAATCAAAGAGACACTTTCTAGCTACTCTGATTTGATGAACAACAACCCTAATGCTTATGAAAATGAATATGGAAAGCAATAAGCATCGATGAACCTGTTCTTGAAGAAGGTGTCTCAAAGTCTAATATGGATAGTATTTTAAATTTCTACATCTAGCAGAGGGTTTTCCCTTCCCTAGAAAATTTTGTTTTTTTTGCTATAGTGTGACTATGTTTTATTTCTGTTATATTCCACTACAAATTGGTAGAGATATTTTTTGTCTTCATGCAATAATTAGTTTCATATTTATTCATTCAAGCAGTAGCAGAATTTCAAGGAAATTATACACAAGGGACAATTAATCTATATTTTCACTTATATCTTTCGCAAGTAAAATTCACAACTAAATTTTCATCCAAAGTGTTTGGGTTACTAGCAAGTGGTATCACAACATATCTCAACATTGCAAGGCATAGATCATACTATTCAATAAGGTTGAGACTTGATGAGATACAAAAATCTTCCCAATTTATGCAAGCAAGAAAACTATTGATTATTATTTTAAATCTATCCAACTAGAACAAAATTATGCCATTTTCAACATCCTCTAGTCAAATTTATTCCTGGCCTCATTCAACTCAATTAAGAATATGTCAATCTAGTTGAGATTTCTTCTTCATTTCATGCTTCTAAGTTATATATTTATGCAACCTAATATATCATTTATATTAAGTAATTATTCATTAAAAAATATTTAGTCCGTCAAACGCATCTACCTAATTTTCTGATCAGTTTCTAGGAAGACTCTATCAGACATTTGCAGCAGAAAGTAGAAGATTGTTTTAGTACCTAGTGTTATAAAACTCTAATCTGGAAAAAGTATTTTGGGTTGTTTCCCTAAAAATATTTACAAAATTTTCAATCCCAAAGCCATTTCAGGGAGAATTTTAGTCGGGGAGAAATTCAGTATTATTTTTGGAAAATTTGAATGCAACTAAAAGAAATTCTTCCCGTTTTCTCAAAAGATTCCAGCACCAAATATGAGTGAATTCATAGAACTTAAGATTTGGAAATAATTAAATTTCACTTCGCTTTTCTAGGACCATATATGAGTGAATTCACAAAACCTAAGATTTGGATTCTGGAAACACTTAAATTTCACCTCATTTATTAGGATCAGAAGTTCCCTAAGATACAAACATGTAGCATTAATAATCTACTTTGCTTGTTTAAGGACAATGTGTAGTTTATAAATAGTGATACAAGAATCCTTGTATACATGCCTGACAAAGTTATTCGGTCACAACTAATGAAACTGAACTCCATCAATACATAAAAGACAAGGTAGAATGTAAGAGAGCATCTACTTTTCAACATATACTCTGACAAAAATAAACATCTATATAGTCATATAAAGTTGTCACCACACCAAAGAAGGAATTAAAAACCAAAATAAAAATAGTAACAGGCTTAGATTGTTATGGTTACTCTAACAAAATGTTAAATAGGATCAATATGTTAATATGGAAAATTGTCTAGTTGATTATGATTTATTAAGCCCAAGGGGTTAGCCCAACCAAATGTCATTAATGTTACTAGGTATTTGGCTAGTTCTGTACTCGCAGGTGCCCTGTTTGAAATCCCTTGGGTGAGGTGCACTAGTCAATGCAAATGGGTTTACCAGGGATGCCATCCATGAATGTGGGGAAACATCCATTAGGATTCCCCAGATAGTTTTTCTTGGAAAGAATAAAAATATGATTTCCTAAAGAGAAATTTTGAGATGCATACAGTGTACACCCAGTAAAATCAACTCTATAGAGACAAACCATAAAAGAAGGAAAAATACATATTATTTTACCTATGTTCCCTCATTTTTCCTCCCGCCCTATGAAAAGTGAAAATATGCTACTCTTAAACTTAAAAGAAATGGTGAAAAAAACAGTGAGTTTTGAACCAGTCCTCCTTGTGTGGAAGAAGACTAAAAGTAGGATGGAAATGTAGCGAGGTTATAAATGAAACATATTCAGGTGCCATTAATAGATTTAAGAGGTAAATGTTAGAACATTAATCACGCTTGACTGTATGATGGCAATAGTCAGCGAGTCATCAATGTTAGTCAGCAGCAAGCGGCGGTAGTCGGCCAGTGTTGTTGAACCATAAATGTCAGTTGGCAGATTGTTGTAGAATTTATGACTATCCATGTGTATAAATTTCTATGTTTTTTAATGCAATGATCAAGCTCATTCTATGAGTCTTCAAGTTTCTGATATGGTATCAGAGCCGAGGGTTTCGGCTTAGTGTTTTTTATTTGGTTTTGGCTTGCTGTGTACAGAGTGTGAGCTCTTGCTGCCGTGGGAAAGCAGCATAGTGAAAGTTCTTGTCGTGTGCCACTGTGTTGGAGAGTCCACAGTCAATGGAGAGAGTGATGTTGTGTTGTGAGAGAGTGAGCACAATGTTGTGTGGAGCTCTAAGCGATGTTTGAAGTGTGATAATGATAGAGTGTGAAGGAGCCTGGAGGGTCGAGCAAAGGCTTTGAGCCTTGTCCTTGTTTTGAGTTGAAGCAGCTATGTTTGAGAGCTGATCTGTCATCATGCTCCCTGGAGGCATCAGGCATATTTGTGTTGAGCTCCGTTGAGGCTGTAGATGCCATTTGAACAGTGTTGCTCTTATCAACACAGAGTCCAAGATTGGTTTGTGTAGGAATACCAGATCCAACGTAATTGTTGGGCGCTGTTGGAGAGAGTCTATTGTTAGTTGTTGAAGGGATTGCCACATTGTTTGTGCTGGCTGTAAGAGCATTGAGGGTTGTAGATGCCAAGAGTGGTGGAGTTTCCAACCTGCTGAGCTGTGCATTCAGCGCAATCTAGAAGTGTTTTTGTCCTGTTGGGCGAAGAGGCATTGTTGAACCTGCACTTTGTGGAGACTAGTGGAACGCCAAGGAATTATTGTGTTAAGCACTGACTTTGATGTGTGGAGCTTTGTCTCCTTTCTTGTGTAGCCAAGACACGGGGCACTGTCAGCTACGTTGAATTGATTGGCATGTTGCGGTGAAGAACTGGAGACTGCTCCCAAGTATTTTGTTTGTGTGCAGCAGTGTGTGATGGTTGTGTCATTGCAGCTCGAGAGCAGGTTGAGAATGTGAAGATTCCCCCTCTAGAATGTGAAGATTACTGAACCTGTTTGTGCCTGTTATGGACCACAGCATCTGTGGCTGTGTTAAAAGAAGAGTGTTGTGTTAAGAGAAGGAGAGCTCGTTGTTGGAAAATGCTGATCAGAAGAGTGGGGAAGCGAAAGTGTGGTGTGCATCCGGGGAAGTGAGAGGCGGAGCCCAGAGGTGCTATTCTAAGAGTGGTGTTATTCTGAAGTTAAAGCTCGCCAGAGTTTAAGGAAAATTTAAGCCTAGCTGATATGTCTATCTTTTTAGAATTTTTTGACAATGATCCTTTTGATGATCATTTTCTCAGGAACCCATTTGGAAACATTTTTGGGTTTGGCAGTATTTTTGAGTTCAAAGAAATCTTTGACAAACAATATCATGTTGTTGAAGATCATGTTGTTGAAGAAATCACTCATGTTGTTGAGGATCAAGTTGTTGAAGAAATCACTCATGTTGTTGAAGATCATGTTGTTGAAGAAATCACTCATGTGTTTGAGGATCATGTTGTTGAAGAAATCACTCAGAGTAAAACTTGCTTCTCTCATAACCCAATTGTTAGAAGTTTTATTGGATCTGCTTTCAAGATGACTGCTACTATGGAGGATACTACCATGGATGTTCTTCGGAGGCCGTTCATGTTCAAAAATGACTGCATTTTGGTGGCTCGTTTGTTGGTTCCTCATGGAAAGTGGGGAGAACATGAATTAGATTATCTTGTTCGGGATCTTGCATTGCATCCCAATTCAGAAGAGGTTGTTGATGATAAGTATGTAAGCAAGGAGCAAAGGAATTTCATAAGGAAAACTAGAAAGGTGAAGATGAAACTGTACCAGCTAATGCACAAGCATGGACCCTTTAGCAAGAAGGTAAAAATGAAATGTTTTGTTGTAAGCCTAGCTTAGACTTAGACCAGCAAGCAAGTTAAAGTTTAGGTCATCATGATTAAGGGGAGGCGTTAGAACATTAATCACGCTTGAATGTGTGATGGCGATAGTTGGCGAGTCATCAATGTTAGTCGGCAACAAGCGACGGTTGTTGGCCATTGTTGTTGAACCATAAATGTCAGTCGGCAAATTGCTGTAGAATTTATGGCTATCCATGTGTATAAATTTATATGTTTGTTAATGCAATGATCAAGCTCATTCTATGAGTTTTCAAGTTTCTGATAGTAAAACCTTAACTCACAACTCTCTTCAATCTCATTTTCCCTCCCGCTCTGTGAAAAGTAAAAATATGCTACTCGTAAACTTAAAAGCAAGGATGAAAAAAATAGTGAATTTTGAACCAGAGATCTGAGATGTGTGTACTCCTCCATGTGTGGAATAAGACTAAAAGTGGGGTGTAAATGCAGCGAGGTTAGAAATTACACATATGTGGGCATCATTAATGGATTGAAGATCCAATGGTGGGGGATCTGAGGTGTGTGTATTGGATTCCATTAATGGATTGAAGATCTAATTGTGGGGGATTTGAGGTGTGTGTACTCCTCCCCATGTGGAAGAAGACTAAAAGTGGAGTGGAAATGCATACCTGGGCGCCATTAATGGATTGAAGATCCAAAGGTGGGGTTCGATATCATTCTACTGGTAAAACGTTAATTCAAAACACTCTTCAATCTCGTTTTCCCTCCCACCCTATGAAAAGTGAAAATATGCTACTCTTAAACTTAAAAGAAAGGATGAAAAAAATAGTGAATTATGAACCAGTCCTCCTTGTGTGGAAGAAGACTAAAAGTTTGTTGCAAATGCAGGAAATGAAACATACCTGGGTGCCATTAATGGATTGAATATCCAATGGTGGGGTTCAATATTAGTCTACTACTGGTAAAACCTTAATTCACAACTCTTTTCAATCTCGTTTTCCCTCCCACCCTCTGAAAAGTGAAAATATTCTACTCGTAAATTTAAAAGCAAGGATGAAAAAATAGTGAATTTTGAACGAGAGATCTGAGGTGTGTGTACTCCTCCCTATGTGGATGAAGACTAAAAGTTGGGTGTAAATGTAGCGAAGTTAGAAATGAAACATACATGGGCACCATTAATGGGTTGAAGATCTAATGGTGGGGTTCAATATCAATCTGCTGCTACTGGTAAAACCTTAATTCACAACTCTCTTCAATCTCATTTTCCCTCCTGCCCTATGAAAAGCGAAAATATGCTACTCGTTTTCCCTCCCTCCGTCTTATGAAAAATGATAATTTAATTCACAACTCTCTTCAATCTCGTTTTCCCTCCCTCCCTGTGAAAAGTGAAAATATCTACTAGTTTTCCCTCTGACCTAAGAAAAGTGAAAATATACTACTTGTTTTAGAAAGAAAATGAAGATTGGAATTAGGAGGGCTTTCTTACAACAAAATTAAGGCTGAATTTTTTCAAAAAATGTTAAAATTTCCCTCCCTAAAAAACAATAAATACAATATAGAGTATAGAGTAGATGTGTAGGTCTAATGTAAGTATGTGAACAATTCTAAATATGGGCTTAGTTAAAGAATATTAGTAATAATAATAAACAAAGTCAAAAGTATGGGGATGAGTGAAAAAATCTAAATGTTGTCTCAATTAATAATAAAAATAATAAAATTCAATTTGTTATATTTTGATTTTGTTATTAACTTGTGAATAAGTTTTGTTACAATACCATGAGCCAATACCATGGCTTATCAATACCTCAAGCCCAAAAAACATAACTTATTTCACAACCAAAATATTTTATAGCAATATGACAAGATTCTTAACCATGGATATTCACCCCCCACTTTACAATGGATATTATTAACTTGTAAAAAGTTGGTTTTGTTATAATACCATGGGCCAATACTATGGCTTATCAATACCACATGCTCTAAAAACATAACTTATTTCACAATCAAAATAATTTATAACAATATGAAAATATTCTTAACCATGGATATTCATTCTCACTTTACCATGGATATTATTAACTTGGAAATAGGCTTTGTTACAATACCATGGGCCAATACCATGGCTTATCAATATCACATGCCCAAAAAACATAACTTATTTCAAAAACAAAATATTTTATAAGAATATGACAGGATTCTTAATCATGTATATTCACCCCCACTTTGTCATTGATATTATGAACTTGTGAAGAGGCTCTATTACAATAGCATGGGCTAATACCATGGCTTATCAATACCACATGCCAAAAAATCATATCTTATTTCACAATCTAAATATTTTATAACAATATGACAAGATTCTTAACCATCGATATTCACCCCCACTTTACCATGGATATTATTAACTTGTAAATAGGCTTCGTTAAAATACCATGGGCCAATATCATGCCTTATCAATACCACATGCCCAAAAACCATAACTTATTTCACAATAAAAATATTTTAATTTAATTTAATTTTATAACATTTTTTATTTGAAGCTAATAGGAAAAGGGTTGTAATTAGTTTTGAGATATATATAAACCCTCTATCCTCACGACTACTAAAATTATACCCATATAAATTAAATTAAGGTTTTAATAAAATTAAAAATGAGAATACTTTTGTATTTAAAGATGTGAAATTTATATCATACAAATATTAGTAAGAACCAACATAGATCTATCTTAACTAAGGATCCAAGTGATGATAGCAAGCAAAGTGAAGGGAAGAGAGGGGGACGGAGTTGGTGACAAAGATGGAGGGTGGAGAGAGAGAGAGAGAGAAAGATAGAGTGCGAGAGTGATGGGGGCAGACAGAGAGAATGAGGTAGGAAGAGAGAGAGGGGAGAGAGAGAAGAAGAGAGTGGGGAAGAGAGATAAGGAGTTGGAGGGGAAGAGAGAGATATGGAGTTGGAGGGGGAGAGAGAGGGAGGAAAGAACTAAGGTATAGGGAGATAGAGATGGAGAGAGAGGGAGGAAAGAACTAAGGCATAGGGAGATAGAGGTGGAGAGGGAGAGGGAGTGACAAAGGATAGATGGATAGAGAGAGAGCGAGAGAAGAGAGGAGGGGAGAGAGAGATGGGGAGAGAGAGGTGGAGAGAGAGAGGGAGTTATAGATGGATAGAGAGAGAGGGAGAGAAGAGAGGAGGGGAGAGAGAGAATAGGTGGGGATAAAGATAGGGAGAGAAGGGAAAGAGAGAGAAAGGGAGGCACAAAGATGGAGGGGGGGAGAGAGAGAAAGTGATGGGGGGATAGAGGGAGGTGAGAAAGAAAGGGAGAGAGAGGACTAAGAGAGAGGAGAGAGAGAGATGAAGTTAGAGGGGGAGAGAGAGGGAAGGAAGAAGAAAGACATAGAGCGAGAAAGGTAGAGAGAGAGAGGGAGTGACAAGGGAGCGATGGAGAGAGGAGAGATAAAGGGAAGAGAGAGAGGCGGAGAGGAAGAGGGAGGGAGAGAGAGAAAGATATGGAGAGAGAGTGTGTATGTTTGGGGGGTGAGATAGAGAGAGGGAATAAGAAAGAGACACATAGATACAAATATAGATACTATATAGTATTATATAACTAGCCTAGATCCATCTTAGCCTGGATCTATCAAGCGCCAAAAAAGAGGTTTGCACATCGAGAGATTGGATCCCTCTCAGCGCTTGATAGATTCGAGTTAAGATGGATCTAGGCTGGCTTTATAAGTTTGTAGTTGTATTTGATAAACTAACACTTTTTTTTATGGTTGTGTTTGAAAACAATTTTTCCATATTTGGTGTATTTATCATAATAATAATAATCTAATTTTAATTTAATTTTAAGCTTACCTTTTTTATGCAATGATTTTGTTGTTAATTTATAGAGATAGACATGTTATACTTTTGGAATTTGAAAAGGAAACACGTGCCCTTAACTTGGCTGTATTGAAAACATTTAAGTGTAATAAAGAAACATGCCCTCTTAACTTGGTTGTATTAAAAACATAAGTGTTCTTGTATACTAAGTGGGTGCAAAAAAGAGAGAGTATATGGTAAGTGGATTAAATAGTTAAAAACAAATGTTAGTTAAGGAGAAAGTTACAAAAATCTAACAAATAGGCTAGGGTTAGGATATTACTATTTTGGGACATCTAAAGTTGAAGGTACATTTTATGGAGGTGTAGTCTAAGCCCTTTGGTGGAGGGGAAATATTATGGGCATCTTGGACTTCTGGTATGTGTTAGTGGTGTCAACTAGTGGTGAAGTGTCCAACAATGAGTAGGAAAAGTTTTTCATTTACAAGATTAGCATCAATCAAGTATTCTCCCTCTCTACCCAACTCTAAGATGAGGAGTGTGCATAATGGACTTATTATTGTAGCAAATTGCAAATATTTTATTATCTTTAAGTTCAAGGGCTTGAAGTGGCTGCGTCAACCTACAAATATTTAAAGGAACTATGTGTTTTTCAATTAAACCCTTGTGGTTAAGGAGCTGCAAAAGAGGAAGGCCTTATGGCTATTTTTAAGGGGTTGTAATGACCCTCATCTTGTGGTAAATATGTAGATATGATGCTAATGGTCTTGATCTTAGTATATTCATGTATATAATGTAAATATTTTCCTATCACCTTGCATTGTATAAATATGATAAATATTTTATGGTTACCCTGATGTACATGTTGAAGTTCCACTTGCATGATTATGGGAAACACTTCTTAGTTATCCTTGTATACATGGGGAAGATCATAATAACTCTATGTGATAAAAACACCTAGTAATATTTTCACACTGAACATTATACAATAAACTTAACCCTAATATCTTAGTGAAGAACAAGTAACTAGTTAGACTTTGGAAGGGTTTTTGGATTGACTGTTAGTGAAACTCATTGCAGTTAGGTGTGCCAATATGTGGTGAGTGTTAGTGAGTGCTAGGGAAACACAAGGGAGCACTAGGTAAAAATGCATGGAATTGAATGAATAAGAGTGTGTGGCAAGGAGTGTCAATTAGTTCCAGGTGTGGTAAGAGGGGAGTGACATGGTATGCTAAGTAGCGCTAAGTCATGCAGCCAATATGTGCTAGGTGCCAAGGTGTGCCAAATAGTGCTAGGAAGTGTTAAGGAGTGTTAGGGAAACACAAGGGAGCACTAGGTGAAAATAATGCATGCAAATGAACAATTAAGAGTTTGTAACAGGAAGTGTCAGTGATTTCAGGGTGTGCTAAGGAGGGAGTCACAAGGTATGCTAGGCAATGCTAAGGCATTCTAGAGGCCAAGGAAACATGACAGGATGTGCTAGGTGCTAAGGTGTGCCAATGCATGCCAGGAAGAGTTATGAAGTGTCAGGGAAAAACAAGGGAGCACCAATTTCAAATGCATGGAAATGAATGAATAAGAGTGCGTGACAGGGATTGTCAGTGAATTCTAGGTGTGCTAAGGAGGGAGTGACAAGGTATGCTAGGTAGCTCCAAGGAATTCTAGAGTGCCAGGGTGACATGCCAAGATGTTCCAAGTCCTAGGGTGTGCCAATGTGTGTCAGGGAGTGCCATGAGAACACAAGGGGTAACTAGTTGAAATTGCATGGAAATGAATAGATAAAAGTGTGTGATAGGGAATGTCAGCAAGTTCCAATTGTGTTAAGGAGGGAGTGACAAGGGTATGTTAGGCAAAGCCAAGGCATGCTAGAGTGTCAGGGCATGTTAGAGAGTGGTAGGGTCTATCAGGGAGTGCAAAATCATGCTAAGGAATGCAAGGGATGATAATGTGTGCCATGTAGTTCCAGTGCATTGTTATGCGCACCAGATGTTATGGCATGTGAAGATGTAAACTATGTTTCTTAGTTGTTTTATGGTAATTTTTGGATGTGAGCCTTGACTTGGTAACATTTTAAGTGGGATGAGTTAATATTGGACATGAGAAGCCTAAGATCTTTTATAGTCCATTAGGGGAAAAAGGCATAGTCTAGTTGTAGTAAATGTAACTTGGTAAAGTTGTTGTAGTTGAGGCAGGACTTTGTTGGGTTCCTAAGTCTAAAAGAAAATAAGGGTAGTTATGAGGGAATGATAATTAAGGAGTGCCATGGCATGCCAAGGAATGAAAAGGCGTGCTGACATATGCTAGATAGTGTCAATGCATGTCAAGGAGTGTTTGGGAGTATCAAGGAATCATAAGGGAGAACTAGGTCAAAGTGCATGGAAATGAATGAATAAGAGATTATGCCACGGAATGTCAGTGAATTGTAGGTGTCCCACGAACGAAGTGTGTTAGGATAATTTCATATTAGGACTTGTAGGAGGAGATCCTACGATTTTGATAAGAGGATGCCAAAAGAATTTTGAGACAAAGGGAGACTTTGGTCTAGGCAAAACACTATTTTTTCGAATGACTTGGTTAGGTTTCCAAGTCACAAAAAAAGTAAGATTATCTATGAGGGCATGAAAACTAGGGAATGCCAAGGTGTGCAAGGAATTTTAGGAAGTGTTAACACATGTTATAAAGTTCCAAGGAATGTTAGGCACGTCAAGACATGTCAAGTGCTAAGGCATGCCAATGTGTGCGAGGTTCTAGGATGTGGCACCAACACATGCTAGGGATTGCCAAGGAAACACAAGGGAGGACTCATTTCAATTACATGTAAATGAATGAATGTGTGTGTGTGATAGGGAGTGTTAACAAGTTGTAGGTGTGCTAAGGAGCGAGTGACAACGTATGATAAGCAGTGCCAATAGATGATACAATGCTAGGAAATCCTACTAAGATGTGACAAGTGCCATGGTGTGCCAATGTGTGCCAAGGAGTGTTAGGGAGTGTTAGGGAAACACAAGGGAGCACTAGGCCATAATGCATGGAAATGAAGGAATAAGAGTGTGTGGCATGGAGTGTTAGTGAGTTCCAAGCGTGTTAAGGAGTAGTTACAAGGCATGCTTGGCAATGCTAAGGAATGATAGACTTCTAGGGAGACATGAGGCCAAGATGTGTCAACGCGTGTAAGGAAGTGTTAGCTAGGAGTTCCAGGGAAACACAAGGGAGAACTATGTCAAAATGAATGGAAATTAACAAATAAGAGTTTGTGATTAGAAGTTTCAGTGAGTTCTAGGTGTGCTAAGGACAAATTGACAAGGCATGCTAGGCATTGTTAAGGTATGCTAGAGGCTAGGGCGACATGCCAAGATGTCATAGGTGCTAGGGTGTAACAACATGTGTCAAGGAGTGATATGGAAACACAAGGGAGAACTAGGTAAAAATGCATGGAAATGAATGAATAAAAGTTTGTGACCAAAAGTGTCAGCGATGTCTAGGTGTGTTAAGGAGAGAGTGACAAGGTATTCTATGTAGTGCCAAGGAATGCTAGAGTGTTAAGGCGGTAGACTAAGATGTGTCAAGTGCTAGGGTGAGATAGGGAGTGTTAGGGGGTGTCAAGAAAACATAAGGAAGCACTAGTTCGAAATGCATGGAAATTAACGAATAAGAGTGTGTGAGAGGGAGTTTCAATGAGTTCTAGGTGTGTTAAGGAGGAAGTGACAAGGCTATATGCTAGGCAATGCCAAGGTATGATAAACAACCAAGGCATGTTAGGAAGTGCCACGCTGTGCTAGGGAGTGTCAAAGCATGCCAAGGAATGTAGGGGATGTTAACGCGTGCCACATAGTGCCAAGGCATTCTAAGACATGTTAGGTGCTATGGCATGTCAAGATGTAAATTGTGTTGCTTAATTGTTTTAGACCAAGGTTGGATGTGATGAACCTTGTCTTGGTAACTTGTTAAGTGGGATGAGTGATATTGTATGTGAGTACCCTAAGATGAGTTACAAATAGTTATTAGGTGAACAAGGAATATGTTGAATTTCCATGACACATGAGAATCCAGGTTTGGCCTTAGATTTGTTTATGCGAACACACTCAAGTGCCACAACGCTTCTACTATGTAGAACGAAATCTGCCATGAAAGAAAAAGTAATGGGTTGAATGCACATAGTTTAGGGTCTGCTCATCTTCATATGTTAATGCTTATTATTGTGATATACAACAGCCATTTATATGTCTGGTGTAAGACTCCTCTAGAGATTTCTATCCAACAACAACATCTTTGTGGTAAAAGGTGTATTGTCAAAGGTTGCTCCATCAAAAATAGAAACCAAAAGGGACCTTACTATACACACATATGAAGAATTAAGAATATGGTTATCTATGAGTGCTGATGTGGAGTATGGGAAAAAATTACACAGGAAACAAATCTTTTGTTCAACCAATCAAGATCTAAAAAGGAAAATGTGTGATTATATATACATGTGTGATAGTATTTTGAGAAATTCAAACCTAGCCCACAAATTTGCTGACATTTTGCTGGAGTTGACCTATAATTGTTCCTAAATTTAATAAACATGTAAAATAGGACTAACTTTTCAATACATAATATAAATTGATAGGAACATGGCCAAATTGTGAAAGTGTAAAAATTGGTATGGTTTAAAGGGATTGATCCCTTTGAAAAGTCTTAAATGTGGTAATGAAGATTGAGCCTCATTCTAGAACCCCTTTGGGCATCCATCTTAGGAATTGGTGTAGGATGCAACACTTCAGAATAATTTTTGTAGTAGCGATGTCAACACTTGTATAGTGACATGGGGTTGGAGTTGGCATGTCAAAGCTCATTGGTCTACTTTGGAACTTCTCTAGGGTGATGCCTTAGATGATTTGGAGTATGAGGGCATGGTTTGATATTTAGTTTACATTGAAGAAGCTTTGGAGGCTAGATACTATAGAAAAAACCCTTGTTCTAAACTTGGAAGCACATGGCACTGAAGAAAGTAATAGCAAGTACATAGATTTAAAACTCAAATCACATCACTATTTATTACTCTTTGAAACAAGAAATAACTAAAAAATTCAAACACTACTATTCACTTTTCCTTTAGTCTAGAAGGTACAATGAATCTGGAAACATGAACAACAATATCTCAACTTTCTTAACTCCTAATTCTAATGCACCTACCTTGCATGGACAGACAAGACAATTAAAGTTTGCCGCTAGTGAATATGATATGAGATATGCAGACATGATTCCTTAGCTAAGGCTAAGAATTAATAACTAGGGAAGTGCTCCTTTTCACTCTGCATGAAAAAACTAAATAAATCAAAGAGTTTCGCTGCTCCAGGTGCCAAAAACAAATCCACTACCTAAGTAAGTGCTTTGGCCAAAACAAGATATTAAGGACTCAGAAACTTTGTTGCTTCCTTCAAGAGAGGTGTATGCCAAACAGAACTAAGATATCATGCACTATCCTCCAAATTCTTTCACCTTTAACAGAAATCTTGTGCCCAAAAAAAGGCAAGAAACAAATATCCAATAGAATTCACTGACCAGCCAGAGACCTTTGTGCTCAAACAACGAGATAATAAGGGAATGTCAACTAGAGTGGAATATTTCACCACCGAAATTGACAAGAGATAGAAGGGGTCAAAAACTATTAGACCTAATGCTCAAGCACAAATGAATTAATCAATACTTGGTCATCCAAAATGAATTCAATCCTTCTTTATTTATAGACTTTCCAGAGGGGTCTCATATTCTTAAGTGATTGAGTAAAACTTACTCCAAACCCCAAATTTGGGTTTTTTAAGCCAGTTTCCCCAAAAATTGCCCAACAATGAGTATTTTGGGGTTTTTTCCCCTTTATGGAGGAGTATAGTCTACGGGGATGGATAAGGTATTACGTCCCATTCCTCCTCAATTTGTAGAGGACATTACATGGCACTTAATAAAAGAAACAATGCTTTAGTTTAGGAGGTAATAACTAAATGCTTATTTCTTTCCACATAGGACATACATCTAGCAAAAATGATCATGGGGTACAAATACTACAAAAGGCCTAAATCTTATTAGCATTTTCATAGCCCAAGAATAAAAACCCTTTCAGGTGAAACAAGGTCAGTACCACATACTACAAGTACAAATGAAAAATTCAAAAACAATATACTTATTCAATGAAAGAATGATCAATCATATTAGCACACTTTAAATTTAATAGCTCTTGAGTTGCAATGTCAATCAAAATTTCTCAGGTTGGATCAATTAAGTACTCAAAATATTTGTGATTCAAACTCATGTTGACCAAGTTTAACTCATGGTCAAATCAAGTTTGACTTGATACTTACCGATTAAAGAAGATTCCTACGATTGATTCCAATTTATTCAATTTTCAGCCTTGACTCGACGAGCATGAGTGCTTCAAGTTTAGGTATGCGACATTGCTAAAAACTAAACTTTAGTCGTTCCAAAATTTATTTCTCATTTCTCAGGCCAAAAACTCATACGTCGAGACCTTCAATAATCAATCACTACTTACCATTACACAGTCTAGACTCAATATCAGGGAACCGCCAAGGTGAGCCTAAGTCCAGACTCCATATTGGGCAGTTGCCAATGTGTGCTCTATCCATACTCCATATCAACCCTCGGGTAGTCGCGCATCACCTTCAGTGTGTGTTACAGTTAGGCTTAGTTGCTTCACTATTCAACAATCAAGGTACATTGGCACTTGGCATAAATAATAGGTGTTTGGTCAATTTAGTGTCCTAAATTGCTCTACATAAATTATCAATCCAGGTATCGTAAACTGATGAAGTGTAGTGCAATATTTGTGCTAGATAACCTTTCTTACTTCGTTGTTTTTGTGTTTTATGTTATTTTGAGGGGTTTTTGGTCTTTTAATTCCTAATGATTTACAATGTAATTATCAAAAGCTTAAATATAACTTTCGTAAAATGTAAAAAATGAAAACAGAGCTTAAGAAAGAAATGAAAACAAAGCTAAGAAAGACTTGGAAGCAATAAGCAAGAAATGAAAACAAAGTTCCTATTCCTATTTTACCATTATTTCCAAATCATGACTTTAAAGCTGAAATTGAAATTTGCAACTGATGTCTAACTAATTGCGAAAATAAAACTAAATGAAATACTTAGTTACTCTGCCTCTCAATTTTGGGAAAGTCTCCTTGGGATGAAATTTGAGGAATTATGTAATTCATTAATCTAAGAGAAAACAAATACAGAGATGCAGCAATAAATCATTGCATAAATGAAATGTTCAACCACTTAGTTAAGGATGAATTATCAACTTCAAGGGTTTTTCATAAACATTCATTAACACCATGAGTCAACAAACTAAAAATAAAATGGCAAAGACAGTAAATGGCACTGATCAGTCTAATTGAGAATTTAAACTAGAAAAATAGTGAATGAAGTAAACTAGATTATATTACTGAGTTTCATATTCTAAACTACTAATAAAATAAAAAGAGATTAAACAAATGGAAGCTACTCTAAATTGTGTACACTGTTAATAAGAAAATGATGGAAATTGCATTATAAACATTGTTAGTAAGGAAATGATATAAACGTTGTGAAAGAAAATGATGAATTTACAGTTAATAAGAAGAAGAAAAATAAAATGAAATGAAACCTTTTTCAGTGCAGGAGCCCTCTACAACTGATTAGGCTATGCTTGCTCAATCAACTCCAAGAAAACTCCTTCAGATTTTCATAAAACATGCGGTCTTCATATTAAAAACAGGGACACAAAATGCCCAAAAATTATAGAGTTTAGAACTTCGATTTCACAATAAAACTATCACTATTACCACTAAATTCTTTGGTCCTTTACACAGGTATTTATACGAAAAACCATACAACTATTTGTGGAGAAAAACATGCTACAGCCAAACACGTAGAAGACAGATATGCGGAATTTCTTCCTTGGCAGTTGGAGACATAAATCCAAGACATGGTGGCTGTTGGATTCAGTTGTACAAGTGGTTGTTGGAGTCCGTAGGTAGAGGTACTTGTTCCAAATAACGCTTCCCATCACTATGAAATGTGCTAATTAACCACAAAACAAAGTCATGTTACCTTCATTCTCTGCTTTTCACTTATCCATTGACCGTCGTCTTATACCATCTTCTTTGTCGACCTAGGCTAAGTGAATAAGACAGGGTCCATGTCACAATGATTTCCAAGCTACCCATGTAGCTAGTTTCTCCTTCTGACACCTGGAACCTGTTAGAGCATGAAGGTAGCTGCGGAACAGTCGATTAGCTGCAGAATAGGCTGCGTTCCATAGCTAATATACAAAAATTTATTCAAACAACAAAACATAAAAGCATAACATGTAAATCACTAAATGTCCTCCTCAAGACAATATATATCGGTCATTGGTGATGAGAATTCATCTTTCTCATGGAAAAACAAAGAAAAGGAATGAGAAGAGTTGCTAGGGAAAGAGTAATTTTGAGGCTCAACATACCCCCACTGCAAAAGCATTGCATGTCTCCATGCAATTTTCAAAAATGTGAACTTCTTTCTCCTGCTGCATCTGTTCGGACACTTTTTCTAGCACATCCAACTTTCTTCTCTTGCTCTTCTTTGAAGTGACAACCATCCTTGGTTTCTTCATTAGAAGCTTGTATTTAAGGTTGATCATTGTCTTGTTCAAGTTTCTATTCTTCCTCTTCAACTTCCTATTTTTCTTGTACCATAGGCCTAGGTGCAATATGGTATTGTCATGAATGGCTTTATCCAATTTTCTTTGTTCCTTTAGGGCTTCATTTCTTTCTTAATATGCCTGTTCAATATCTCCAACCCATAGATTTCTTGTTTGAGTGAGTCAGTCAAAGGTTCTTGTGGATTGACAAGTTGTTCTGGATTGGCTGAGGAACATGGATCCCTTGAGGCATTTTTCTTTTCTAGTGATTCTATGTAATCATAAATTTGTTGTTGTATTGGATCTATGCCTAGGGATCCTCTGTTGGGGCTACCTTCAAAATACTATCTAGGAGAGTTTTGAGGATTGTATGTAAATGGAATATATTCAGGAGATGATACTAGGGTTTCTCCTTCCAGATTGATGAACTCTATTTCCTTTGATGATACCTTCTTTACCGTTCCTCTAAGCCTAGAGCTTCTTCTAAGGGGTTTTATATTCTCCTCCTTTGCACCCTTTTTCTCTTTTCCTATCTTTTTTTTCCCCTTGATTTGTTTGTTAATATCTGTCAATTTTTCAAAGATTGGTTGTTCATTTGGTTGTAATGGAGATTCAGGTGTGTTCTTAGTAATTCCACCATCTTTCTATTTTATCTTCTTCCTCTGCTTGATTTTCTTTCTGGTCTCTGTTAATTTTTCGAAGATTGGTTCTTCTTCATCATTTTTCTGTACTGAAGGCTCAGGATTTCTTTGAATGGTGAGATTAGTCTTATTTCTCCTACTCTTTCTGACACTATATTTTTTAGGAGATTCTGGTGTCTCTTGGAAATGGTTTCTTATCATAAAGTTTTCCTAGGTGTCCCCTATTTTCTTTAGATGATATTCAGCCAGGATTTTGGCCAATCCGTGATGGTACATGGTTTGTTTCCATAAATTCTATTTTCTTCTGTACATTTGAAGCCATTCTCCTTAGACTATTTAGAAGGAAGAAAGGGAGGTTGATGTTTCCATTGTCTAAAAATTTCATCAATAAACGTATATGATAAACATACATACATCTGAATCTTCCCTCACGGGTGTAAATTTTTGTAATATCAAAAGCATGCTTCTCCATTTATTTTTGAGTGTTGAAACAGGAATTCCTTTACTAAACACAGTGACATCCATACCTAGGTTCCTGAGGAATACCTTCCATGATTCACTGTGAAATTCTTTATTTTTGAACCACCTCTCACCAAGTCTTGGCAGTTCTGTAGCCTCTGTTATGTAAGATTCTGTTATTACAAACTTGATGTCCCCAATCTTCATTTTTGTACCATCAAATGATCTAGCGAAAGATTTCGTGATCTCCTTGAGATATCCATCAATTTTTTCAAGGAACTTGAGCCATCGAGTCTTCTTTAGCATCTCCTTGAGTGGGGTACCCTTCCATAAATTTTTCCCCTACGGGCTTTGCCCTGACAATGAGTCCCATGGTCTCCGTTTTGTAGAATTTACTAACCTCAAAATTACTCTCACTATCTATAAAACGAGTGCTATTTAGGAAATGGAATGACTATGTGTATGGAAATCGAATGACTGTGTATATAGAAAATGGAAACACTGTGTATATGAAATGGCTGCATGAATATGAGAGAAAAACTTAAGAGTTGGCATGTAATAAATAGACAGTAAGGGTTTAGAGTGTCATAGATAGGTAGGTCACATCGTTATCTTGACCGTTAACAAGGTAGTTGTGGGGGACCATTTGAGTACAAATTATGGAGTTTGAAGCAGAGACTTGTTATGAAAGAATCATTGAGACCGTTTGTCATTAAAGATGAAAGATATGGCGGAGATATCGTGGTAGTCAAATCAAATGATGGTTGATTAAGGAGACATGTGATTACACATACTATACAAACTTATGTTTTCAAATTGCTTTTTGAAATAAATTTTTGCATTTACCTTTGGAACCTTTACCCTTCGCTTCCTAATTTTTTTGATGTTGATCCACAGGTACCTTGAGCATGATTGGTCCTCAAAATTTGATTTTTCTTCAATTCCCTGCATACATGGTTTTATTATGAACTGTACACTTGTGCCTGAATTGATAAACAAATTGTAGCTGCAAAATCAAATTAGCTACAGAACAGAACCAGCTGTAGAACGTGAAACAGAAAGTGAAATATGGCTTATGGAACATGAATGAAATGGAAATGGCTATGTAAGTGAAAATAAAATGAGATGTAAGACAACATAATAAATGAAATGGAGATGGAATGAACACTGAAAAAAGGAAAAATTTATTGATGAAATATGACAATGGGATGAAGTGAAATTGTAAAAATAAAAGGGAGTGAGGTGAGATGAGATGATGAATTTTGCAGAATCTAAGATACAGAGTGACTGTGGCTTTTTGTCGCTACTTATTACATAAATAAAATGGAAAATATAGGGTGTCAAAAACCTTTGATTTTCCCCCTGTATTTTTTGTATAAGTATGCCAATAAATGATTGGTTTTCAACCTTATACAATTTATTATATTTTTTTATTTGTTTTTTTGTTTTTTTTTCCATAGGAAAAATAAAGACTAAGTTAGTGGAGGAGAAGGATTCTTCTTCACTAACTTCATTTTAGAATTGTCTTGGAAAATCTTGATGAACTCCTCTTTTGAAATTGGTTTCTGATATATTTTAATCTATGACCATTCACAAGAAGAGGAGTTTTACTTTAATCTATTGTTCTGATCCTTACTGCTCCATTACTAAAGGCTTTTTCAATCTCATATGGCCCGAGCCAATGAGTTTGAAAATTCCCTTGAAAATCTTTAAAATTTGAATCAAATAACAACGCTCAATCTCCCACTTGAAACTTCTTGTCCTTGATATATTTTTCATGCCATTTAGCCCTCTGTTGTTAGACTATACTAGTCCTTTGAACTACCTCTTGCCTTATTTCATCAAGTGCATTTAATTGCTCCAACCTATGCTTTTGTGCCTCTGATAAATATAGTCCCAGTCGGATTTCCATCTTGAAAGTTCTGATTTGGAACTCTATAGGGAACAAGACTTGTTTCCCATAAATAAGTTCATAGGGTATATGTCCCGTTGTGTTCCTCCATGTAGTTCTATAGGCCCATAATGCTTCAGGAAGGCTTTATGCCCAATCTCTTCTATGTAGATGCACAATCTTGGTGAGGATTCCTTCAATCACTTTATCTGTAGATTCCACTTGACCATTTGCTTGTGGATGATAGGGAGTAGATTTCCTATGCTTGATCTTGTATTCTTCCACAAGCCCTTCTACCATGTTAGATGTGAATTGAGATCCCTAATATGTCACAATTTCTCTTGGAACACCAAAACAAGTGAAGATGTCCTCAAAAATAAAATTAACTACAGATTTTTCATTAACAAAAGGTAATGCTTTGGCTTCTACCCACTTAGTGACATAATCAGTGCACATCAATATATACTTTTTCTACTTAGATGGAGGATTAATTGGTCCAGTAAAGTCTAAGGCCCACTTTTCAAAAGGTTCGATGAGTACCTAAGTTTGTGATGGAATTTCATTTGAGGGATCAAGTTTCCCTGCCCTTTGGCAGTTGTCACATATCCTGACATATTCTATAGCATATTTTAAGAGGTATGGCTAATAATATCCTAAAGAAAGGATTTTATAGGTTGTCCTCTTGTCAGCAAATCAGCAAAGTGTCCACCACACAGCTCATCATGACATGCCTTAAGAATCTCAAGCATTTCATCTTCTCTGACACACCTTCTGATCATAAGATCTGGCCCTGTTCTACACAATTCATTAGTGATCCATGAATATCTTGCACTTTCCTGAATAATTATTCTTTTCTCTCTAGGAAACAAATGTGAAGGTAACTTTCCTGTGACCAAGTAATTAGCAATATCTGCAAACTAAGGAATTTGAGTAGTTCCTGCAAAAAGATATTCATCAAGAAACTTATCTTCAACTGGAGAATCTTCTTTGATATTTTGAATCCTGGACAAGAAATCAGCAACTGTGTTTTGTTTTCCAGGTCTATCTAGCTCAGTAATGTTGAATTCTTTCAAAAGTAAAAGCCATCTTATAACTCTGTCATTAGTAATAGGTTTATTCATAAAATATCTAATTACAGACTGATCTATATGAAAAAAGGTTTCATAGCCTGTTATCTAGTGTCTAAATTTGTTAAATGCATGAACAACAACTAAAAATTCCTTTTCAATCATAATATAATTCAACTCAGTGGGAGTCAAAGTCTTACTTATATAGTAAATAGCATAAGGAATCAAATCCTTTTGTACCAATACAGCTCCCAGATCTGTATCTGAAGCATCTGTGGAAATATGGAAAGGGAGTTACCAATTTGGACCTCTTAAAATGGGTGCTTCAGAAATTTTTGCTTTCAAGGTTTCAGATGCCAACTGGCAATCAAAATTCCAATTAAATTCACAATATTTGGTAAGAAATTTGAAGAGTGGGGATGTTATTTTAGTGAAACTTTTTTATAAATCTTCTATAGTACCCTGTAAATCCCAGAAAACTTCTAACATCCTTTTGGCAATTTGGAATTGATAATTTAGAGATGACTTCAGCTTTCGATTTGTCAACTTTAATTCCATCTCCTGAAATGTGATGTTCTAAAACAATACCTTCTGTAAACATCATAAAACATTTTTCATGGCTTAGTGAAGGGTTTGTTTCCTTACATCTTTTAAGAACTTTTTCCAAATTTTCCAAAGCTTCTTCAAATGTATTTTCATACACTGTAAAATCATCCATATATACCTCTACACAATCATGTATTAGATCAGAAAAAATTCCTAGTATTGCTCTTTGGAATGTTGCAGGTGCATTACATAACCCAAAAGGAAGTACTCGGTACGCATAAGTTCCCCATGTACAAGTAAATGTGGCCTTATCTTGATCTTTAGGTGCTATCTGAATTTGATTATAACCACTAAAACCATCCAAAAATGAGAAATACTTCTTACCTGCTAATGTATCTAACACTTGATCTATAAAAGGCAAAAGAAAATGATCTTTAAGGGTTTCTTTATTCAATTCTCGGTAATTAATGCACACCCTCCATTTACCATTCTTTTTAGGCACAATTACCAAAAGAGAAACCCATTGGCTATCTAAAATTGGGTAAATGAAGTTTACATTTAGTAATTTTTGGAGCCTTTCTTTCACAATCTCTCTAAGATTTGGATTCATCCTTCTCTAAGGTTGTCTGATAGGTTTACACTTTTCCTCAATATAGATGTGATGGATACAAGTCTTAGGATCAATGCATAGAAAATTTTAGGGGCGAATGTTCGCCCTTTGGGGGAATTAAGGGGTTTTAAATTTTTAGTGGGCGAATATTTTGTATCATAGTAAATTTTTACAAATCACCTCAAATAGCCCACCTTATTGTAAGGGAGAGGGAAAAAAGGTAAATTTAGCCCTTGAAATTAGGAGTTACAACCTTCCATTCACCCATTTTTAAGAATAGGTTTTATTTAAGTGAATCCATTCGCCCATTTTCAAGAATAGGTTTTATTTAAGTGAATCCTATGGGCCAAATACCACATTTATAAAAGAGGTATGGTAAATTAATAAAAATATAAATAAATGAGAAGTATGGTAAATAAATAAAACATTTTT